>BQNB010083218.1:0-29094 GCA_026074375.1 Tanacetum coccineum
TAACAACACACACTTGTGTGTGTTTTATTTTATTTTTTTGAAATGAAAAGAAAATGAGTGGAATTGTTCTAGTGAAAGGCATATAAATGTACAACCTTAAGACATCTTGGCTAAAATTAAGCCTCCTTGTCCCCTTAGGATTTCATGACCGGTTATGGCATCCTATGGGGTGTCGGGTCTTTCTTTTCGTGTCGGGATCACTTAAAAGCTCGTAAAACTCAACCGTAAAATACTCCCCAAAGTTACTTAGCAATTTTATTCACCTTAAAAATAATTTTCCAATAACTTAGAGTATTTACTTGACATATTTTCACTTTAAACCCTTAAAAACTCATTCGGACATTAACGGACATGTCATGACTCGTTTTTCGGCATTTCTCAAAATTCACGAGTCAAACCACCCGGAATACAAATAACATAATAATACCTTCCAAAAAGGGATTATTAATCACAATAAACCTTAAATCACCACAATTCTCATAAAATCACCACCGTCAACACGGTACAATATCTGAATAAACTGACAAACGTCAACTAATCAAAGGACTAAAATAGAATATTCAAAACACAAAAAGGGCAAAGGTTACAATGGGTATCGTTGTCTTGACTTAAACACAAATAAGGTTATTATTTCTTGCCATGTTACTTTTGATGAAACACTGTTCCTGTACGGTTATGTACAACCCACTTCGCTTCTCAACTACACCTTTTTAGATGACTCACTCGATATCATTACTCAAACAATTCGTCACACCCCCATTGTACCACCAACTAATGTCCAAGAACACCTTGACCCTACCACACCATTACATACTACCGAGCCCATTACTCAACCCGCACTGGCCCAACAATCCACTATGCCTTAACCCGTGACCCAACAAACCAATCCAGACCACCCCGTGGTCCAACAAACTCCTCCACCTCACAAAACCGTGGCCCAACAGGCTCACCAGATCCCTATTCTGGATCCCACTCCAATCGCTAACCCAAACCCAGTTTTGGTTCATCCCATGGTCACACGTTATCGTGTCGGGACTAACCATCCTACTCAGTGTCTAAATCTTTATGTGTCTTCCATTTCACCTTTACCAAAGTTATAATGATGTGTTTAATGATCCAAATTGGCAAAATGCTATGTGTGATGAATATAATGCACTTATTAAAAATAAAACTTGGACTCTAGTGCCTCGACCCGCTGATACCAATATTGTTCGTTGTATGTGGTTGTTTCATATATCTCGTTTAAGATAAGGCGGAGTATTGTTAGTTTCCTAATTTTTCAAGTCGTTTGGGTTTTCTGTTTCGTTTTTAGGGTTTTAATTGTTTTAAGGTTTAATGTTTGATAATTCGAATATTAATTTGAGAGAGGGGGCTGTACGTAGAATGACATTGGAAGAGCTTCGTTCTACTATGCAAAGCTCAATGGCTGCTACTGGTATTGATCTTGATGCTCTACGCAAAACTACTAGGGTTTTTTCAAACCCTACTTTTGAATCTGTTACCTTTGATACAAGTTCAAATGTGACCCTTTAATAGGTAGGACAGGCTGGTAGTCTTGCGGAATCGATTCCTAAAGGGTCGATGATGAACCCTAGTAGCATGTCAGATGCAAGCATTAGAAGGAATAAGGCCATGGATTTTAATCATCATGATTCTCACGTGTCTAATCTTTCTGAGTTAAACTCAGCTAATGAATCGGATAGGCTTTATTCGTCATTCCCTGAAGGTGATAATATCAGTGTTTCTGCGTTTGCAGCTAGGACCTCTAAATACTCTAATGCGGGCAGGGAGTCGAATACTCAGGATGTTTTTGGTAATACTATTAATGTTGGTAATACGACTAGGGTCTCATCGTTTATGGCCGAGGATACAATTCTAGTCCCCACTTGATTAGCTTTTGTTGAACAAGTTGAAAGCCATGAGTCTCCTACGGTTCAGTCTGTTGACCTTAATACTAACCCAACATCATATGTGGGTGCTGCTGGAGCGGGTACGAAGGACTAAACAAAAGTGAAATCTAATTTCCGTTTATTAGTGGCTGATAAGGTGTTTGATGGAGTCAATATTATGCTTGACTCATATACAAGTTTAATGTGTAAGGAATCTTGGGGTAGAAGTAGCTTTGCTCGGTGTTTAATTGAAATCAATTCGGAGGCTGAATTCATGGAATCTATTACTATTGGCATACCTGATCTTGGTGGTCCAGGTCATACCAAAGAGACTATCCGAGTTGAATACGAATGGAAGCCACCTAAATGTCCCACTTGCAATATATTTAGACACACGAGTGATACATGCCCTAAAAGGGTGGTGACTACTCTGGTGGTGCATGTTGCTAATGATACTAATGATGGTTTCCAGAAAGTTGTGAACAAAAAGCGTAATAACAAAGGAAGTTCAATGGGTCATAAACTCCCTAAAGGTGTTGGTGAGTAAAGGTTTTCAAGTTGGGAAAGAGTTTGCATTTCAGCCCAGGGCTTCTAATGTTGGTTCTAATGGTAATAATGGTACCCGTGGTGAAACTAACCCTAAAGCTAGTCCGTCTACGAATTCAACTGAAGGTGGCTCGTTAAATACGAAGGGTACTAATGATAGGCAGCATGATACGGGTAAGAAGAAGATATCTAATATAGCTTCTCCTAACCCGTTTGCTGCCTTGGGAGTAGATGGTGATGAGGAATAGGAGGTCAAAAACATTTGGGTTGAATCTGAAAATTTGAATCTTCATGATACAGGGGCAAGCACTCATGCTCAAACAGTTTCTGATGTTTAGTGTCGCTTCTTAGAATATAAGGGGTTTGAACCGATCCCCTAAGCAAAAAGAGGTTCGTCAGGTGGTGAATGAGAATAATTTGAGTGTTTGTGCTATTCTCGAGTCTCAAGTTGATGTGGCTGTTGTTTATGATACTTTTAAAAAGGTTTGTAGTTGGTGGAAATGGACTTCTAATTGGAGTCTTTGTTTTAAAGGCTCTCTGATCATTCTCAGATGGAATGATGACCTTGTTGATGTCATGATTATGGCTCAAACTAATCAGGTCATGCATGTGCAGGTGAACACGTGCGCTGATCATAAAACTTTGTTTTGTTCATTTGTATATGCTGATAACTATCATATTGATCGTCGTGAGCTTTGGAGCAACTTGGTTGGGCATGCAGGATTGATGAGGAATAAACCATAGGTTCTTTTGGGTGATTTTAACGCTGCTCTTATTCTTGAAGATCATTCGGCTGGTGGTTATGAGCCGACTGCTGCTATGCGTGAATTTAAAGAGTGTGTCCAAACTATGGAGGTCGCTGATGTCAATTCTACCGGTCTTCATTTTACATGGAATTAGAAACCGAAGGGTTCGAATGGCATTCTTAAGAAGATTGATATGGAGAGGAGGTGAAGGTTTGATCCTTGGTGTTTTTCGAGTGTTGCAGGGTAAAAGGGGTGTTGTTTGGGGAAGACAATCAAAAAGGGCGGGAAAAGATATACAGTGGATAAACAGTGTTTCAAAACTGTTGGGTGAAAGTTTGAGGTTTTGTCAACATTGGTCCCTAATGGTGTTATCCTTCATTGCACAATTCGTCCTTGTGTTTATATAACTTTGGGGACTTGACAAAACAAGTCCCCAAGAGTTATATCACTCTTTGCAGCCGTGGTCCTTGGTGGTTAAAACTTATGAGACTTGGCAGCTTTGGCCCTCGTAGTTCATCTTTTCCATAATGGCAGCTTGGGCCCTTGTCTTTCATTTTCTCTTTTCTTCATTAAATATAAGTTTTAGGGATTGGCAATTTAAGCCCTCAAACTTATATTTCTTCGATTGTTGACTTTTGGATTTGTCGGGATTGACTTGGGTTGACTTCTGTTGACTTTGGCTTGGTCTTTTCCTTGCTTTTCCATTCCGAGTCCGGTTTTGTCGTTTTGGCTTTGTTTTTCGTCCTTTTCTTAAATATTCGTTCCTGCACAATACAATTAGCAAAACAAGCGTATATTTGGCATTTTAAGTCCGTTTTTGGTTATTTTAGCTTGTTTTTAAAGGTAAAAGGTATGTGTAATTAAGCACATACCAATGCCAAGGCTGATTTTATGGTTCGTGATGTCTCTAATGATGAGGTCAAGAGTGTGATTTTTTCTATGGGGGATGATAGGACTCCTGGCCCTGACGGTTTCACTGCTGCTTTCTGATTTAAGACGGATTACACCCTTTATATATATATAAATATAAATAAATATAAATATACAATAAGGATCAAAATCCACAAAATCAATGAAACCGGAAGTAGTATAGAATATTCCCGGGTCGTAGTCCCAACGAGGAGTGAATTGGAAAGTCGAAAGTCGGTTTGATATTTGATGTTTGAATAAAAAAAAGATTTGGACTTGGTTTTTCTAATTGAAATGCAAAAACGATTAAGGAAAACCTAAGAACGAAAGCTAAAATGATTTAAACCTAAAACGGGAACGGAAACGTAAAAACGCGAGTTTAAAAAAAACTAAATTATCAAAAACTAAACCCTAAATGATTTTTTAAAGTTTTAATAATCCTAAATTACTAAATTAAAAGAAATATTAAAGAAAATCCTAAAACGGGAACGTTTAAAGTTGAAAAATAAAGAAAACGAGAACCGGGCTCGAAACCCGTTCTTTAAAAGATGAAATTTTGCAAAAATGACCCTACGAATGCAAAACTATTTTTCCTAAGTTCAATATGATAAAAGAAAATTTTGTAAAAAAGGAAATTAATTTAAACTGTTTAAAACCTAGGAAAAATAAGAAAGTTGAAAAAGCTTATCGAATAAGCAGTTAAAATAAGCTAAAACGGCTGATGGGCTTAAGGGCTAAAAAAAGGATAAGAGAATAATTTATGCAATAGCTGTTGGATGAGCTATTGTAGCACAATTGGCAATGGGGTGTGAGTGTGGGGCGTTGGTATAAAGGGGGAGGTCCAGGGTTCGAGCCTGGGCCTCTTCTTTTTTATAAAACTTTTTTTTTCTTTTTTTTAAACTTAAAAAACTAATAAAAATAAGCAAATTTTAAAATGACAATTTTTTTTACAAATCAATAATAAGCTGGAAAATGAGCTAAATAGGGGGCAGATTAACACTTTTTGCACTAAAACTTAATATGCCAACTGTTAAGAACTTCTAAGGCAAATAAGCTATGGCTAACATGAAATAAGCAAGACAGATTTACTACCTAACCTAATAAGCAAAAGGAACAAAATTAAGCTAAGGTAAAGAGGACAGAATAGCACAAAAATAAGCTACTAAAAAAACAGATTATGCTTTTTATTCTAAATCCTAAGGAAAGCTAAACTTAAGGGATCCTAAGGGGCAAAATAAGCAAGGAACCTAAAAACTAAGCTAAGGCAAATAGTGAGCTAAACCTAATAAGCCAGTGTAGACACTAATAAGCACAAAAATATAAAGAAGGTAAGCAGAAATAACAAATAAGCAAATGGACAAACTGCCTACACAGCAGCCTAAAGGGACACTTCTTGGCTTAAAAATAAGCACTAAAAAGGGGGTCTTAAGGCTAAAGGCTTATAGGGCTTGTATAACAGCTTATGGGCTATCTATAAATGCCAAGAAAACAAAATTCGAGAAGCAAATAAGCTGTTAAAAAGGAACTCAAAAATGGACAGTTTGCACCAGGGGAGTTTTAACTAGTTTCAAAGGGCTAAAAGCCAGCTTATGAATAAGCTGGCTAATAAGCTCAAAACAGAAAAACAAACTAAAACAGATTAAGATTGGCTCTTAAAGAGCTTGTGTGCAAAAAATTAGAAACTAACAACCATTTAAACCATCTGATAACTTAAATTGAAAAAGGGGCTTTTGAAACAAAATCTTGACTTGAAGAAAGTTGACAGATTTGATTGTAACAAAAGGTAAACTAAAGATACTCAACCACTGCTATTTACATATCAAAGCAACACTAAAATACCTTAAAAAAGCTGGTTAGAAGACCAAAGCAATTTAGCATTTGTGAAACTGTATGTCACCACAGTTTCAAAACACCCTTTTGAAAATAACTTGAAAACTACTTTAAGGCCTTATAACTTTGAAAAACAGATTGATTAATACTTAATATTGCTTGTTAAAAAATGACCAAGTGACCCAAGAGTTATTGAACTCAATTTGACCCACTTTGGGCCACTATCCCAAACACCCCCTTAAGTTTGAAAAACCAAGTTTTAAGCCTATTTAACTAAGATTTAAGTGAAGAAATCCAAAGACAGACAGATAGCAACAAGATTTAAGCAATAATAAGCAAAAATCAAACAACAAATAAGCATGAAAATAAGCAAATAAGAAAATGGCAGTTTATGGCAATAAAGGCGGATTCAATAAAAACTTGAATAAAAGTCATGTAAACACAAATTAAGACAAAAAAATCATAAAAATACATATAAATAAGCAAAATAAGCAGAGATAAACACAAATAAGCTAATGAACAGTAGAAATGCAGAAATGTAAAAAGGAAACTTACCAAGGGTCCTTAGAAACTTGAAGTAGACCTAACCTCTAATCCTAACAACCCCTAGGTCCAAGCTTTCTGAATTAGAATCCAACCAAAGCAAACCTTAAGCTTAAGCAAGCTTCAATGCTTCACAGATTTTTCCTTTTGTGATTTTTTTTGTTGGTATTTTTTTGATTTTTTGACAGAAAATGTAACAAGCTTTTGTAAAAACTTCTAATGGCTTAAAAGCTTATACAAAAGCTTAAGAAAACAGTTTTTAAATGACAAATAGCTTAAATGACAAGAAATTTAAAGGCAGAAATTTAAATTGCAATTAATTAAAATGACAATATATTAAAAGGCAGTAAGAAAATGGTACAAATATTTAAGTTACAAGCTTTTGACTTAACACTAAAATTCGACACTTACAAATGAACTACTCTAGTACTATTTATACTAAAACCTAGGCTTCAAACTTGTGCTTGTTGTGTTTCCTGTGTGAGGAGAGAACATAAATCATCTCAGCCCTTCATCTTTCTTAGAGCCCAATCCGTATGATCTAAACCCTTGATTGTTTTGTCTTTCTCTTGAGCCAATGGCATTTTCTAGGATTGCCAACCTGTCATATGGAGTGTAGTGGGGTGGGGATGGATGGGAGTAATGGGTTTTGTAGTCTTGTTGCAGGAAAGGTCGAGGGGGATGATGAATAGTGCCAAATTTGGATTTGGCGGGAAGTGTGGGGGTGCTCTGTTTTTGATTTTGTCAGGGAAAGAGATTGGAGAAAGGGCAAAAATAGCCCTCCATCTTATATGTGTTGTTTATATGAAGGGTCCTTATGGTGATGGAAGGTTTAGGATGTTGGCAAAAGTAGTCCTCGAGGGTTATATGGTAGATTACACGTGAGGTCTTTGTGGGATTAACAATGTTAAAGGAAAATTGGCCAAGTGTTTAACTGTTTTGGGCCGGGTATGATTAATATGGACATTGGGCTTTTCATTAAACTTGGGCTTAAAAAGTCTTCATATATTATACTAATGGGCTGACCCGGCCCATTAGATGGGTTCGGGTGGGCCCATTAAGTATTCTTCGGTTTTGACCGTTGACTTTTCTGGGTTGACTTTGACTTTGAATTTTGTTGACTTTGATTTGACTTTGTCTTTTTCATGCTTTTCCATTTCGTGCTCGGTTTTGTTCGTTTTTGCTTGATTTTTCGTCCTTTTCTTGGATATCCGTTTCCTGCACAAGATAAGTGAAAACATACAAATACAAAATATTTTTGGTACGTTTTTGGTCATTTAAGTCCGGTTTTAAAGGTCAAAGGGTATGTGTAATTAAGCACATACCACTTTCTTTAAGAAAGCGTGGGATGTGGTGGGTGGCGATATCACTTGTGCTGTTCGGGACTTTTTCTCCAATGGTAAGCTTCTTAAAGAGCTTAATCATACTATTATTTCCCTTATTCCCAAGGTTTCTACCCCTGTTCGTATCAATAATTACCGACCTATTTCTTGCTGTAATGTCTTATATAAGTGTATTAGCAAGATAATTGCTGATAGGGTTAAAGAGGGTTTGGGTGATATTGTTAGCATCAACCAATCTGCCTTTGTTCCTGGTCGTAGGATTTCTGATAATATCTTGCTTACACAAGAGCTTATGAGAAATTATCATAGGAGACGTGGTCCTCCTATGTGTGCATTCAAAGTTGATATTCAAAAGGCCTATGATACTGTGGATTGGAGTTTTCTTGAGACTATTCTTGTGGGTTTTGGATTTCACCTAAGATGGTCCAATGGATTATGGTTTGTATTTCTGGGGCCTCTTACTCTATATGTGTTAATCGTAACTTGCATGGTTGGTTTAAAGGTAAGCGAGGTTTGCGGCAGGGTGATCCTCTATCTCCATATCTATTTACTTTAGTTATGGAAATTATTACCTTAATATTGCAGTGTAGGGTGCGCGATTCAGATGATTTCCTGTATCATCATCTATGTGATCAACAAAGGATTATTAACTTGTGTTTTGCTGATGACCTTTTCTTATTTTCTCATGGTAATCCTAGCTCGGTTGCTGTTATTATGGATGCTTTGGAGGAATTTAAATAGGTTTCAGGTCTTGTTCTTAGTATTCCTAAGAGCACGGCGTTCTTTTGTAATGTCCCCAATGCTATTAAAGCAACTATTTTAAATTCTATGCCTTTTGCTAAAGGGATTTTGCCTGTAAGGTATTTGGGTGTGCCTCTTATTTCTTCTAGACTCTTATACCGTGATTGTAAAATCCTTGTTGAAAAGCTTTAAAGTAGAGTTAATGATTGGAGGAATAAGTTTCTATCCCTTGCCGATCGTCTCCAATTAATTAGGTCGGTTTTGTCATCCATGCATATCTATTGGGCTTCTGTTTTTATTCTCCCTCACCGTATTGTGCATGACTTGGAACAACTTATGCGTGGTTTTCTGTGGTGTCAAGGGGAAATGAAGAAAGGGAAAGCCAAAGTCGCTTGGGATTCTGTTTGCATGCCTAAGCATGAGGGTGGCCTAGGTATCCGTAGAATTGATGATTTTAATGTTGCTCTAATGGCTACCCATATTTGGAGTATTTTGACCCATAGAGAGTCTTTATGGGTTAAATGGGTTCATACGTATAAGCTTAAAGGTCGTAGTTTCTGGGATGTTCCTTGTAGAGGTGATGTTAGTTGGGGATGGCGCAAGCTTCTCCAAATTAGATCCACAATCCGACCTTTTATTTGGCATAAGATTAACAATGGCAAATCTACATCTGCTTGGTTTGATCGATGGGCTGATTTGTGTCCTCTTAAGGACATGTTTTCTAATAGGGATATTGCTAGATCGGGTTTTTCTCTTGATGACTCGGTCAATTACCTTATCTCTGATGGTGTTTGGCGATGGCCTCTCGACTGGCTATCTAGGTTCCCGATTATGGCTTATTTACAGGTTCCTTTATTACTTGATGATATTGATGATGTCATTTTATGGCGTGATAGGGATGGTGTTTTGCGTCCTTTCTCGGTGGCATATGCTTGGGATATGATTCGGACTAGGGCTGATATTGTTAATTGGTATAATGTAGTCTGGTTTCCTCATTGTATCCCTCATCATGCTATACATATGTGGTTGGTCTTACAACAAAAGTTGAAGACACAAGACAGGCGGCGACAATGGGATGTCGGTCCTAGTATCGACTTAAACCTGCTTAGATGCCCCTTGTGTGATTTGGTTCCTGATTCTCATGATCACTTATTCTTTGAGTGTGCTTTCTCTTCGCAGGTGTGGTCTAAGGTTCGTGTTCTTTGCGGCATGGATTCTATTCCACCTCGGCTTATTGATATTACGACTTTTATTAATCCTATATCCAAGGGCAAAACGGCGGTTAGTATTCTTTCTAAACTTGTGCTTGCTGCTACATCATACTACATTTGGCTGGAAAGGAATGGAAGATTATTCAAGAAGAAGACTCCGTCTCCGGATCAGATTGTTGATGTTATTATATCTATGGTGCGGTTGAAGTTGGTTACTTTCATGTTCAAGAAGATGTCTACTCGGTCTCGTCTGCTGCTTGATCAATGGAAGATTCCAAGCTACCGTATTGTTCATGATGGGAGTTCCGGGTGAGGGTTGTACTCTTTTTTCCTTATCCAAGGTTTTTCCCACTGGGTTTTCTTTGGTAAGGTTTTTTAAGGAGACAGACTCACCTGGATCGTATCTGCTCCTGTTGTGCTGCTGTTGGTTTGCGGGATGCTCGCTTGATTTTATGTTCTCATCTTGGTTCTTGTCTAGTTTAGTTTTTGTTTTTTACTAGGCTTTGTTTGTGTTTATGGCATGTCATAAACACTTGTTTATTAAGCTGTCTGTAGCTTGAGGTTAATGTGGTACTTCAGCCACATTCCATTTGTACTTATCAGTTTTTTGGTTAATATATTTACCAGGGTAACCCTTTACCCAAAAAATGTGGTTGTTTCATCATAAATATTTGGCGGATGGGACTCTTAGTCGCTACAAGGCTCGTCTTGTAGCGAAGGTAGTACACAAGTTGCGGGTATTGATGTAGATGAGACCTTTAGTCCGATTGTCAAACCGAGCACTATTCGTACTGTTATTAGTTTGGCTACTTCTCGACATTGGCCGATTCATCAGCTGGATGTTAAGAATGCCTTCTTACATGGTGATTTATCTGAGACTGTTTATATGCACCAACCACAAGGGTTTCGGGATTATGTACACCCTGATTATGTTTGTTTATTACAGAGGTCTCTTTATGGTCTTAAGCAGGCTCATCGAGCTTGGTTTCAGCGATTTGCATCTTATATTACTCGTGTTGGGTTTCATTATAGTCGTTGTGAATCATCCTTATTTATTTACAGATAGGAGAAAAATACTGCTTATTTGTTATTGTATGTTGATGTTATTGTACTCACTACGGAGACTTTGTTGCAGCAGATTATTCGTTCATTACATCAGGAGTTTTCTATGACAGATCTTGGTTCACTTAATTATTTTCTGGGTATTTTTGTTAAGCGTGATTCTTCAAGGATGTTCTTATCTCGGCACAAGTATGTTGAGATTCTTGAGAGAGCTCATATGGTTAATTGTAATCCTAGTCGGACTCCTGTTGATAATAAGTCTAAACTAGGAGATGATGGTGATCCAGTTCTTGATTCGATGTTATATCGGAGTCTTGCGGGTTCTCTACAGTATCTTACTTTTACTCGCCCTGATATTTCTTATGCAGTGCAAAAGGTTTGTCTTTATATGCATGATCCTCGGGAGCCTCATTTCTCGGCTCTTAAGAGAATTTTGCGGTATGTTCTTGGTGCTTTGGATTATGGGTTACAATTATATTTATCCTCAACTACAGATTTGGTTGCTTATTCGGATGTGGATTGGGCTGGTTGCCATACTACTCGAAGATCGACTTCAGGTTATTGTGTATTTTTTGGCAACAACTTACTCTCTTAGCGCTTTAAGCGTCAACCGACGCTTTCCCGTTCTAGTGTAGAGGCAGAGTATTGTGGTGTTGCCAATGCTGTTGCTGAAACTTGTTGGTTGATGAATCTTTTACGAGAGTTGCATACACCTTTGTCTTTCGATACACTTGTTTATTGTGATAACGTGAGTGCTGTTTATTTGTCCTCTAATCTGCTTTAGCATCAACGGACGAAGCATATTGAGAAAGATATCCATTTTGTTCGAGATTTGGTTGCTACTGGTTAGGTTCGAGTTCTTCATGTTCCTTCACGTTATTAGTATGCGGATATTTTCACTAAAGGCTTGCCTTCAGCTTTGTTTGAGGAGTTTCGTACCAGTTTGAGCGTCCGGTGTCCTCCCGCTCCAACTGCGAGAGAGTGTTAGCCCGTATTATTATTAGTGTTATGGGCTCAAGCCCGTCTCTAGAATCTTCCATGTATTGTATATAATGAACCGATTCATTCAGTTAATGGCAATCAATCATTCACACTTTCAATTTTCACCCCTAATTATTAACTAGTTGCCGTATTATATCGTGGTTTTATTATTCCCTTCGTTCCAAATTAATAATCCACGTATTTTCTACGGATGACTGACTTTATTTAATTGTCCACTTTTAAAAATAGATATCAAAATCTGATCGAGTTTACTATATTATTCTTAGTTAAAATTAATATTACAAACTTTAAAAAAGACATCAATTAATTAGTTAAAGAAAAAATTGTCATTCTGCAAAATAAATAAAATAATAATAGTTATATTTTAAACTCTGTGTTTTTTTGTCGGATGACAATTATTTTAAAATAAATTAAGTAAATAAATAAAAATACTATAAAATAAGGGGGTGCTTGGTTGAGGGTTATAGGTGGTAGGTAATGGGAAAGGAAATGAAAAATAATGGTTGGTTTAACATAATATAATCAATGAATACCTCATACTGGCCCATACTCCATTACCCAACATTTTGGGGGTATTGAAAATATACCTACGTTCTTTTCTTTTATTCTCAAACTGTCACTAGTCATGATTAACTATTTTTTTTCTTTTTTCGTTTCATTTTCTTTTTACATATTCATTGCATCTCGTATACGATGAGTAACAAGATACAATTTGTTTGTTTTTCAAGTTCCTTCTTAATTTTTGAATATTTTTTTGAAAGACGCTTTCCTTTTTTTATTTCATATTTTTTATTTCTCTTTTCAAATAATATTGGTGATCATTTATATAGAGGAAGTCATCTGATTTTTTTTATCTATTCACAAACACTTGAATAAATTTTGTGAAAACCGAATCAATTCATCAGAACTATCTTTTAAATAACTAACAGTGATATTATTTTTAGACCAACCAGACATCACTAATGCAATCATAATACCCGTTAGTATTCCTTTGCATTCCCTGGGTATGTTTAGTAGAGGGAATTAGAGGAAGAGAAATGGAATTGATTTCATTTTCATTGTTTGGTTACTAGAGAAAGAAAAAAGGTGGAGATTTGAATTCTTTGAGGAGTTAGGTCATTTGTAATTGGTGTGGAAACCATTTCCATCATAATTGATGTGGAAACCATTTCTTACTTGTGAGAATTCATTTGAGCCACAAAAAAAATATATTTATTTACGTTTTATTTATTTATTATTTATTGTTATTATAAATATTAAAATAATAATAATATTTCTTATTATTATTATTTGTTTATTTATTTATTTTTCTATTTAAATCTTTTTTAAAAGGGAAAAAAAAATTGTGTGATTTTTTTTTAATTATCTGACGCTACCAAACAGTAGAATTCAATAAACTTTCTCACTGGATTTCATTTCTAAGAAATTCTTTCCTATTCCTTAATATGAACCAAGCATACCCTAAATTGCTAGTGTATTTAAATCCACTTGTCCACACATGAGCCCGCATGAACCATGAGAGTTAATCCCACCATGAGCCTTGTCTATTTTCTCAATGAATTTGCCATTTTTAATTATTTTTCCCAACTGCATTTATTTCACACAATAAAAAAATCCCAAATATAAAGCTTCAACCTTACACTTCAACATCCCCTTATAATATTTTCATCTTAAAAAAAATCTTCAAAATTTAATTAGTTTACCAATAAAGAAAAGATAAAAGTAAATAAAGTTTGATTCTTTGTTGATCAAAAGGGTTTTGTATGAAGTTTTGATTGAAAACTGAAGATGGGTCCTGATTTTCATGTCCTCAATTTCAGTTGCTGTAAAAAAAGGTAAAAACTTTTTTATTTTTTGAAAATTTATAATTTTTATTTTCTAAGTTCAAAATTTTAGTTTTTATGAATTGGATTTTTTAAGAATTAAGCAGGTTTTGTGGTTTTCTTGATCATATTTTGAAGTCAACTGTTTTTTATATTCTTGATCAGCTGAATTTGTGTAAAGATTGGTAATTTATTATTTTTTGAGATGTTTTGATTGCAAGTCTTGACAATCATAAGCTTATTTGTGGGCTTATTAGCTTATATGATTCGGATTATTTTTCATAAGCTCAAATTTTCCGGCTTATTTTGAAGCTTATGGCCTTATAAACATACTATAATATAATAAGCTTCTAAAAGCTTACTATAACTTAAAAGGTTATATAAGCTTATAAGCCTAAAAAAAGCCAGAAGATTAGAGCTTATGAAAAATAAGCTGAAATCACATAAGCTAATTAGCCCACATTTGGTGTTCGGTTTGAGTTTTGTGAACTATATATTTAGAAATTTGATTAGGATTTTGTAGGTTGTTATTAGGTGTTTGGATTAGCTTATTTGATGGGGTTATTGGCTTATCTTAAAAAAATAACAATAAGCTCATTTTGCATGGCTTATGAGCTGATCAAATTGAGCTTGTGGCCAACAAGGCCATACGCTAAAGTATATAACATGATAATATAAGCCATAAAAATTGAGCTTATTGGTTTCTTTATTTTTGAATAAGCCAATATCCCATCAAATAAGCTAATCCAAACACCTGTTTAAAGATAGGAATTATGGTGATTTTAATTGGATATTTTGTTTTTCAAATTTACGTATTTCTGTGTTAGTACATTTTAGATTGCTTATTATTACACAAGAATTATAATCAAACTCAGATTCAAAAATGGTGCGACGAAAGAGAACCAGGGAGGTTGTGTCGAAGGCTGTGTGATGAAAGAGAACCAATGAGGTTGTGGCTGGAGGAGGAGGACAGTGCCAGCGATGGTTCGAGAAACAATTATTTTAAAGTGAATTAATTGAATAAATAGCACAAATGAGATCATCCCTTCATCAGAATCATTAGCGACAAAGGACTATTCAGCAAGTGCTTATTCTTCTCAAGTTGTAGGTGAAAACGATAAGAGACCGGATACGGGTAGTATTGAAGAAGCAGAATTATCGCTTCGTGATAGTGGTTCCTTGAGTTACGAGGTCTGGTTTTTGTAACCCTTTTGAGCGTTTAAATGATACGATCTTAATATGTTAGAAGTTAATTTGAATCTTAGACTGTATATGTGTAAGAGTGATTATTTGACCCTTTGATCTGTTTATCAAACACTAAACAATAAACATGGCATTTTGAAAGAGACTAGCTCATTATTGTGTTCTCAAGTAGCAGATATTCATATTCTCGTGTCTAGGGGTTTAATAGTTAGTTTAAGATTAGATTTTTACAGTTAATCAAAGTCGCATACTACTGATTCGCACAACATCAAGTAGTAGAAACAAATTATTTAATGCCACGTTATCACTCTAACAATGAAATGTTGAGTTAACCTTTTATCGTTATACAGGAAGCAAGAGCATTGTTAGGAAGATACGAGTATCAAAAGGGAAATATAGAAGCAGCTCTTCATGTCTTTGAAGGAATAGATATAGCTACGGTTACTCCAAAGATAAAAATTAGTCTTGCTAAAAGAGCCGAACCTCGTAAAAGACGTTCACATAATTACAATTACACCGCTCCACCATTATCGGCGCATGCTCTAAGTTTACTTCTTGAAGCTATTTACTTGAAGTCAAAATCATTGCAGATTCTCGGGAAGTATAAAGGTATTCATTTTATTCTGTACTTTAGTTTTCAAGATTGCATTTTATTGGTTATTTTCATCCAAGAAATCAGTCTTATGGTATCGTGATGAAGTAACAATAAAGCTTGTGATTTGGTATGAAGGGATTGTGATAATAACAACAAACTTACCTCATTTCAAAATAGGTAACATCACTGCTAAAAGCAATGTTTTTTTTTTCAAATTTTATTGACAGGTCAAAATATTTCTTCAGCCTACTATTGTAACAGGTTTGATTGACCGGCAAACACCTTTTTGTCCAACTTTTGGTTTACATAAATATCTAATACAATGATAACCAAATATTTCATTGCATTAAACTTTTAACCCGTTTGTTCATTCTTTTTTACCTAAAATTTCTTATTTGATCCATTTGACCCGTCTCTGATAGAACACAACCCAATTTGACCATTTAAAAAAAAAGGTGTCGAAATTTCCAACACCTCTAATTTTGGTGATTCTGATTGATTTGGACAACTTTTTGAAGTCAATTTACTGCAATTTTCTTATGTTCACAATTGTGTCTTTCTTTAATCTTTTCAGAAGCTGCTCAATCATGCAAAGTTATACTCGACATCGTCGAGTCGTCTTTACCAGAAGGTCTACCTGAAAACTTTGGTACTGACAGTAAATTGCAAGAAACATTAAACAATGCAGTCGAGTTACTGCCCTCATTATATCAACTCGCTGACTTATCTCAAGAAACAATCTTGTCATTCAGACGGGCCCTACTTAATCACTGGAATCTCAACGAAGAAACAGTTGCAAAAATTCAAAAAGAGTTTGCAATTTTTCTTCTTTATAGCGGAAGCAGAGAAGCAGATCCACCTAATTTACGATCCCAAATGGATAGTTCCTTTGTTCCAAGAAATAACATGGAAGAAGCTATTTTACTTTTGATGATTTTATTAAGAAAAGTTAAATTAAAGAGAATCGAGTGGGACCCATCTGTGTTTGATCATCTTTCTTACGCGTTGTCGGTTTGTGGTGGACTTGAGGCTCTCAGTAAAGAATTAGAGGAGTTGTTGCCTGCGGTTATTGATAAGAAAGAAAGGCACTTACTTTTATCCTTATGTTACTATGGACAAGGCGATGGTTTAACTGCATTGAATTTGCTTAGAAATGTATATAAACATGACGATCCAAATTGTGTGCTCGGTTTACTAATGGGGTCGAAAATATGTGGAGAAAATAGAGATTATGCGGAAGAAGGTGTTAATCTTGGTAAAAGGGCGATTCAGGTATTGGAAAATAAATGTGAAGAGTTGGTGGGTGTCGCAAACTCTTTATTGGGTATTACACTTTCGGGATATAGCCGATCGAGTTTAACCGAATCGGAAAGACTCAACCAACAATCTGAGGCGGTTCGGTGTTTAGAAACTGCGGATAGGTTGACCAGAATGAATGACTCGAGAATTGTTTATGAGTTATGTTTAGAAAATGCTGACCAGAGGAAATTGGATGTTGCTCTCGGTCAAGCAAAACGTTTAATTAAATTGGAAGGTGGGTCCCAAGCTAGAAGTTGGTTATTATTGGCTAGAATATTGTCGGGTCAGAAAAGGTTTTTGGACAGTGAGACGATTATTAACGCTGCTTTAGAACAAACAGGGAAATGGGATCGGGGGGAATTATTGAGAACAAAAGCGAAGCTACAAATTGCGCAAGGTCATGTAAAGAGAGCTATCGAGACGTATACTCAGCTTCTTGCTGTTCTTCAAGTACAGAATAAAAGTTTTCCGACACAAAAGAAGAATCGTGAGGTACTTATAATAATTGTATCCATTAGATGTAGAAGCCGTAAATAAAAGGTTCTTATACTTTTCGCAAAGAATCCGGTTTTAGTCATGATACTTTCTTGTATACATTTTGACTCATTAAAATATGGCTTTGTGTCCTGTTTTATTCATCTTGGTGCTGAAAGATCCCTTAAAACTGAACTTTCATAAATGATAGTTTTTATTAAAAAAAATGTTAAATTTACGTATAAATTTTATATCTGTGTAAAACTTTCGAAGTATTATATAAAAGTATTATGCATAGGGGTCACCGATTGACCTTAAGGACACAAAGCCTTTTTATAATGACTCACATGTATCAAAACGGAAGCGAAATGACTAAACGTAAGACAGATACGTTGGTAGTTTGTACTTATAAAATCCTTACTAAAACCAGTGTACTTTTTAATAGAGATTATTCTGGTTATATATGAACTGGAACTTGTATAATGGGATAACTACTGTTTTTTATGCCAGAAATGTTGATAATTGTTTTCTCTTGTAATTTTTGTTAGGTTGGCAGAATACATGTTAAAGATTTGGAGTTAGAAACATGGCATGATTTGGCTATGGTGTATATAAGTTTATCTCAGTGGCGTGATGCGGAGGCATGTCTTTTGAAATCTGAGGCTCTCAATTACTATTCTCCCTCTCGTTGGCATATCACTGGTATGTTTTTATAGTCTGTTAAGAAAAGACCGTCCAAAAAATTTCATCTTGTTTTTAATTAGTTTGCATGCAAAAGTAAAAAAAGACAGCGATTGGTTATTTAGTTTTTTAGGAGATTAGGGGACAAAAATTTAGAGATAATCATTGGTTAACAGAAGAAAGATACCTGAATTCTTAATTTATTAAACTGGTCATCTTTTAGTCCGAGCCAAATGGGCCAGGTCTTGTTGTTTGATCCGCAAACACTTTTTTGTTCACTTATTGTTTTTTGTTGTGAAGAATTGATGTTGATGGTCATTATTGCATTGCAAATACGATTTAATCACCAAATTAAGTTAATTATCATTGTTATAGGTTTGTTATATGAAGCAAAGGGTCTCGAGAAAGAAGCTCTAAAAGCATACGAAAAAGCTCTAGACATCTATCCTGGTCATGTGGAAAGTCTTGTTTCCATGGCCATGGTTTTGAGACGGTTAGGTGGCAAGTCTGGACCGGTGATCCGAAGCTTCTTGACCGAAGCATTGAGGTTAGACCGAATGAACTCATCGGCTTGGTTTAAACTTGGTCAGATTTATAAAGATGAGGGACCCATGTGTATAACGGAAGCGATGGATTGTTTTGAGGCTGCAAGTATACTTATGGAAACAGATCCAATTGAGCCATTTAGATGAGTGGAATAACACTTCACAGTGCAAGTATATATAAACGTTGTAACCTTAGAGAAACAATATAGATTGTTACACATAAATCAGTTACAAGAGAAGAGACTGCGATATCCATTGCCCTTTTTTATATTGTTTTTCGGGCTTTTGCTCAACTTGCTTTGCAGCTATTGAGTTCATAGGTTCATTGAAGCTATTGAGTTCATTGAATGGTCTTTTAATTTGTTATATGAAACAATAAAGCAACTTCGACTGCAATTTGTGTTGATTTGGGAACTTTGGTTTGGGTGGAATTCAATATTTACCCATTACCCCCACCTAAACTTCAGAAATGGCATGTTTCATGGTTTATAACTTTATATAAGGTTAGTTGCAGTTCTTATGAGACCATCTAGCGTCAAGCAATGGCGCAATATGATATATTTGGTTCTCTTGATCAGTATCGCCCATATCGTCAGTCTTGGATGTTAGAAAGTTATAGTTAGGAATAGATATCCAACCCGAATACTCATGAGACCATCTAGCTTCAAGCAATGGCGTATGATATATTTGGTTCTCTTGATCAGTATTGCCCATACCATCTGTCTTGCATGTTAGAAAGAAGCCGTTTCATCGTCAAGCAATGGCATATGATATATTTGGTTCTCTTGATCAGCATTGCCCATATCGTCTGTCTTGGATGTTAGAAAGAAGCCGTTTTTCATGAAGTGCTGATAATTAGTCGATCGCCACCTTCGATCACGGGAGGGTTTAACATTGATTCCAACTTAAGATGCAATCACATGCATAAAAAATAACTAGCATGATACCAGTGCAAAGCAATGGTTCGGAGACGAAAGTCGTTTTAACGATTTTTTGATTTTACGTTTTGTGTCGAAGACCATTTAACGATTTTATATAATAGATGATAGTTTATAAAGATTGTGTGTTTCTGCTGTGAGATCGTGAAGAATTAATATGTATATTATTATATGCAAACTTAAGAAGTCATAATTTTAACTATAAACATATTAATTATATTTTTAAAATTTCACTTTAATAACAACAAATAATAGAAGAGGTAATTACACGTTTCGTCCTTGTGGTTATACCTAAATTACAGGTTTTGTCTTGTTTCGACGTTAATTACACCAGACGTCCCTCTAGTTGTCCCAAATGGGTTGACCCGTCCTTTGACCCTAACTCTATCCAGATTTTCGTTAACTTTTTGTATCGTCAGGGATAAAATCGGCACTTCACCTACTTAAGACCATGTTTGCAACCTTTTTATTTATTTCTTTCTAAACCATGATCCCATTTTCGTACTTTCTACTCCCGCCATTTTACACTACTACTCTCGGACACTGATCATTCTTGTTCAACAACTACTATCGGATCATTGTTGTCACTCGGTCTGACATTTGATTTAAGTGAGTATTTATCTTCTTTTTGAATGTGTGTTTGCCCTAATTTCTCTTTGAATGTTGGTTTGCTCTAATGTCCTAATTTGTTGTTTGTTAGATACAAAAATGAAAGAGATTGATTAGAAAAAAGTTAAAATTACTGATGAAGTAATGGAGTATGTGATTCCTAAATATGGCAAGACGAATTGGTTGTTGAATGATTCATATTCTCAAATCATACTCGAAGATATATATAACACCTTCTACAAAGATGAAACAGAACTTGCAAAAGGTTAGTCTATTTGTTGCCTTATAAGCCTGAGACTGTGTTTTATGTCTGAGACTTTACACATGTGTTATATGCCTGAAGTTAGTGTTAGACTTTATACATGTAACTTTAATGCATGAGATTAGTGTCAATTTGGATTTAACATGTCTTAATCTATTAACTTCTAGATGATAAGGGGAACAGAAAAGTCGATGATAAGGGGAAGGGAAAAATAGATGATAAGGGGAAGAGAAAAATGGATGATTTGGTTGATGCTCTTGAGAAGGGAAAGTCAAAGCTGATGGTATCTGGGAAGAGGACTAAGAAGGCAAGTGTTGATCTGGTTGATACTCTTGAGAAGGGAAAGTCAAAGCTGATGGTATCTGGGAAGGGGACTAAGAAGGCAAGTGTTGATCTGGTTGATGCTCTTGATCTTCAAAACAGAATCAAAAAGCTTTCTAAGGATTTTAATATGTTTTTAAAGGCAAAAAAGACAAAAGAGGCTAAGGAGGCAGAAGTTGTTGAAGTACCCAGTGATGAAGAAGATTCTAGTAATGAAGCTTTTTTTGGTGATGAAGATTTGGTCTTGTTTAATCATGATTACTTAGGATCAACTTGCAAATTTGTGGCACCGTAGTAGAATCATTACCAATGGCACGCACTGATTTAGGATGTCCTCCGTCTTTTGGTGCACAATATCCACTCGGTGATGCGGAGATTAGGATGTTTAAGGAGAAACCCCCTACTTCCACTTCCACAAGATCAAGAGCTCCCAATGCTTCCACAAGATCCAGAGCTCTCATTATATCCACTTCCAATGCACAACCTGCTGCTCCAAAAAGATCAAGAGCTCCCACTGCTTCCACAAGATCCAGAGCTCTCATTGCATCGACTTCCAATGTACAACCTGCAGTTCCAAGAGGGTACAGGAAAATAAGTATGACAGGATGTGTGCTTGGTTTAAGAGCTCCCAATGATCCTAATGCTCCACCACCTTCAACCACACAAAAGAGGAAGCCATGACCGGATGTTTTGTATGTTGATGTTTAGATACTTTTTACTTGCTTTAGTATGTGTATTTTAATGTATAACTATCACATTTGCTTTTGACTCCTAATGATCCTGACTCTGTATTTTGAATGCTTATAAGATATATATGCTTTTGACGTATTTTGAATGCTTATAAGATATATATGCTTTTGCTTTTGACTACTATTTGCATAATGCAGTTTGACTGCATAAATGGGTGTTTGGATATGTATTTTGCAGAGTGCAAACTCTAAACTACCGTTTGCAGTTTAACTATCTAAAGTCAAACTTCAATTGAAAATGCTATGCAGTTTGACTGTTATTTCCATAATGCAGTTTGACTGCATAAATGGGTGTTTGGATATGTATTTTGCAGAGTGCAAACTCCAAACTGCAAATTCAAATGGTCATGCCATTCAAATGCAAATGCCATTTACCATTTGCAGTTTGACTATCTAAAGTCAAACTTCAATTGCAAATGCTATGCAGTGTGACTGCGTAAGTGGGTGTTTGAATATGCCATTCAACTGCCCTGCAGCTTGACTGCAATTTGCATAATGCAGTTATGCATTTCCTAAACATCATCATCTAATATAACATGAACAAAATTACAAAAGAAGCCTTTCAAGGCATATATACAATACCAAGTCACATAGTTCAGTGCATAGAATCCAAAGTTGAGTGCATACAATTAATTATATAAAAGAGTTATTACAGACCAACCAAAAGACATATCTTGAGCAAGAAACTTAAGAGTTTCTCTTTCTGCCAGAACCAGAACATCCATCTTTGACTCTTCTGCTCGTATCCCTAGAACTTGAAGCAATTTCTTGAATTGGGTAGACAATATCAAGTGGCAATGGGTCTTCTTCCTCAGTCTGCATAGGGACATCAACTGGCAAGGGGTCTTCTTCATGACTATGTTTAGGGAATTACCATTGAAGATCACAACTAGACAGAAAATTTATCAAATCTTCACTAGAATCTTCTGACATATAATCATGTGAGTCCTTAGATGTGTCATCATCTGAAGATTTGTCATCATTTGAAGATTTGTCATCATCTGAAGATTTGTCATTCTCTGATTTAACTACCACTTCTGATTTAACTACCACTTCTGCAAAGATGTATAACTACCATTAAAAAGCATACTCAAACACATCATACTAAAATGAATCAAAAACCTTAACTGACTAACGTTTTTGCTTAAGGTTTTTATCTCTTAAGTGAGAAAAAATTGCTTCTAAATTCTTTATCCTCTGTTCAAGATCATCCACATACTTTATTCCTGTTAACTCTTGCTTTTCATCTACAATGATAACAACAAATCAAACATAATAGAGAGTCAATTGGGCCAATATTATAGCAGAACAATGCTGTAAACTAATCTTTCATAATTGCCTTTCCTTTGACATCTACAAATATGGCAAAAAGTCAATACATAAGAGATCATTACCACACTAGTAACTAAACATGCATTTCTTTACATTCACCATTCAACTAGAACAAACAAGGCATATAACCATAGACCATTACTAACTAAACAAAGGCATATAACCAGTCTCCATTATCAAAAATGGCATTCATTCAAAACAAACTTATTATTGAACCAAATAACAAAAAAATAAAAGACCTATCAGTATTTATTATACACAAAATACTTGAACAAACTAAACATCATTTAAACAAAGCATAGTAGTAACTAAACACTTATTAAACAATCAACAAACCACTCACCTTTAACCATCTTGTTTAATCGTTGGCAGTTAGGGTTCTATCTCATACGGGCGGCAGTTTTTGGTGAAAACGACTTTTGGTTTTCTGTGCTTTAGATCACGCATAACCGTTAGAAAGAAAGAAAGAAAAAGTTGAGTTTAAAAGGTGACTAACATGGTCATAGTGTATTAAGAAGGTGAGGTGCCGATTTTTGCCCCAGACGGTAATAAAAACACACACAACACAAATCTAATGATTAGTCGAGAGGGACCGGTCCAACCCATTTAGGACAACAGAGGACGTCCTGGTGTAATTAACGTCCGAAAATAGAGACAAACCGCAATTTAGTATAACTACAAGGACGAAATGTGTAATTACCTCATAATAGAACGTGTGTTAACTTAATTTTTAGGCCAAAACATATATTAGTGCCCTGAACTTGGCAAAGTGGATCATCTAGTACCCTAAACTTTTAGAGGTGCAGAATGGTACCCTGAACTTGACAAAATGGAATTTCTACTACCCTATACAAATAAACTCAACAATTAATTATTTTTTCTTTCTCAAAATCATTTAAGTATAATATTTTGTAATAAATATTTTATAGTAAAACTTTTAGCTAGGCAAATATATTTTTTTTCAAAAATTTAATTATTTTTTTTATCTTTTTAAATATTAATATAGTATTTTAATTATTTATTTAGAATAAAAAGAATGTATATGTAGCATTGATTTTTATAATATTCCTATCGCGCTACTTTTAATATATTTTTCTATTATATTATTAAATGTTTGCTTCAAATAATTTTTAGATCAACTTATAACTAACTATATAGGAGTTTTGTAATTTTTAATTTATATATGCATATGAAGAAATAAATAGTCAAATTGTTATTGTCTTGAAATTATTTGAAATGAACACTTAAGTATATAATACAAATATCTATGTATCAAAAGTAGTGCGGTAATTCACTTTCTATAAAGTATTGTTCCATACATAAATTTTCGTATTACATACTGAAGTGTTTGTTTCAAATAATTTTTGAAAAACAATACAATTTGACATTTAATTCTTTATATGTAATTTAAAATTTGAAAATTCAAAATCCCATAAGTTAGTTATAAGTTGTTTTAAATTTTTTTGAAATAAACATTTAATTATATTATACGAAGATATATTAAAAGTAGCGCGCTAGAAATATTTTTAGAAATCAATGCTCTATACATTCTTTTTATTCTAAAAATCAACTAAAATACTTTTATTATTTTTAAAAAGATAAAAAATAATTAATTTTAGTAAAAAAATATATTTGCCTAGCTAAAAGTTATACTATAAATTATGTATTACAAAATACTCTACTTAAATGATTTTTAGAAAGAAAAAAAATAATTAATTGTTGAGTTTATTAGTATAGGGTAGTAGAATTTCCATTTTGTAAGAGTACTAACATGATCCCTTTGCCAAGTTTCACGTACTAATATGTGTTTTGGCATAATATTTAAGACTTGTAAAAGATAAAAATCACGAATACATTAAAAAGGACTAAAAATAAAGATATTGAAAGAAAAAGAAAGCTAAATTTTTCCACCCTTTTTTGTCTGAACAAATAAGTTTTGTGTTGCATTTGTTAAATGCAAAACATGCTCTTAATATGGTCTTATTTTGTGAATAATATTTTAATGAAGTACAGTTTAGTTTTTAAAGTATTTGACGTGCATTCAATTAGGCTATAGGTTTTTTATGAGTAAGTTTAATATTTAGATAAATTGCCCCCTAATTTACATATGAAAAAAATTATATAATTTTAGAATATATCACCCTAAAAGGAGAAGGATATGAAATTGCCTCTAATTTAGGATTAATTGCTCATAATTTAAGTATGGGAAAAATTACATAATTTTAGAATAATTGAACCGAGAACCAGTGGAATCGAATCGAACCGACCCAAGAACCTAAAAATCTCAACTCGAACCACGAACCGAACCGGCGGTTCGTGGTTCCGGTCGTCTTCTTGGTTTCGGTTCGGGTCTTGGTTCCCGATCCGATTTCCTTGTTTCTTTTGGCTCATCCTAGTCCTACTATCCTATATACCACATTGCGAGAGAGCATCAGAGTATCTTTTAATCCATTTTGATAGTCTTTAGAGTCAAGGTTCCCTTTATGGTAATACATCCTTACTTTCTGGTGTTGATGCAGCCCTATTTCGTGTTTTTTAAACGCACGTAATTCTCATGTAATGTCTTTGATAAAAACCCCCCCCCCCCCCCCCCCCCCCCCCCATACCCCTCTCAGGGGCGGGCCTAACCCGGTCCCCCCCCCCCCCCATCAAAATTCTTACTTTATCTACCATCTAAGCTTAGGAGAGAGTAACAAAATCAAAAAACCATCGAAGAAAATCGAACCAATTCTAAAACGATGGTACGATTTTGGTTTTAAAAAACCGAAAAAAAAAAAAAAAAAAAAAAAAAATAAGTAAAATAATGAGTCTAACATAAAACCGTCAACGCAAATTTCGGATATCCAAATTTATCATATAACTATTTATTGACAAATCTCTAAAATTATTTAAAGTAGCAACAAAAAATTATTGTCGAAAATGTCTCATTTCATATTTGCGCTTTAGTCCACAAGAAGCCATGAGACGAATTTGATACCATCATAATCGTATTTACCTCTTTGAAAAATCGATATCTTTTAAATAACTTTGTTTAAATTCATGCGGTAACCGTTTATGAAAGAGATTCAAACTTTTAGAACATATGACTCTCTAATGAAAAAACCAAAAACCGAAAAAAAAAACCAAAAAACGAAAAAACCAGAACTTTTGGTTCGGGGTTTGGTTATAATAGCAAAAAGCCGCCTCATGCTCACCCCTAATCAAAACTCTTTATACTCGTAAAAAATTTATGTGCACATGATGGCTTAGTGTTTTGGGCCCGCCCCTGGATAGAACGAGTGATGTTTTCCGGCTCGCCAAATGGCTTTTCAATCTAGAACATTATAAAACCCATAAATAATTAATCATCGTTATATATCGGTTTCTATTTATTAAGAGTTAGGCAAAAAAATGAAAATGAAAACTTCAGCATGATAAATCTATTTACTTTTATAGAGTATAATAAAGCACTAATTGAGTTTTTGCAAAAATTAGGCTTACCATTTAATTTGTCCAATTCAAACCACTTTTTAGATTACAAGTGAAAACTAATTTTTTTTGTGAACAAATTGCAGGTTTTCATATCGATTGCGCTTATCCTAGGAGACGGCCTATATAATTTTCTCAAGATCACAGTCAGCAAGGACGATGTATCTGACCTCTAGAAAGAAACCTAAAACTAGTAAGTATTCCATAAGTGCAGAAAATATTTAAAAAAAAATAAAAAATTTGTTCAATACAGATCCAGATGACAGTGATCAACCCCAAGATGGTTCTGAAGTTAATGAAGTGTTCTTGAGAGAGAGTATTCCCTTCTGGCTTGCGACTACTGGTTACATTGTCTTCTCCATTGTTTCAATTATCGGACATCCCACTCATGTTTCCTGACTCAAACGACTATTTTCTTGTTGCTATGTTATTGCACTCTCTCTCGGCTTCTGTAATCGCATATGTGTTGGTCAAACGATATTAAACATGTCATATAATTAGGAAAGGTTGCTCTATTTTGTGCTATCTGCAGGTCCGGGAAGCATGATGGTGTCATTGCAGGGCCCTGTAGGATGTGGTCTTATAAAGTCCATTGTCTCGATTTCTTCTGATTTGATGCATGATTTCAAGACGGCTCATTTGACTTTGACTTCACCAAGGTCTATGCTATGCTTGTTAGCCAAGCTATTGGGACCGGCATTGGATTTGTGGTGGCACCTCTCACCTTCTTCCTATTCTACAAAGCATTCGATATTGAAATTGGATGTGAAGTGAATATAAATACAGCTCTATGCACTGTCTACGGAAACATGGCGATTTTGGGAGTGCAAAAGGTTTTCCTTTCTGCATTGCCTAATCATTGTTTACAGTTGTGCTACTTATTCTTTGGTTTTGCATTGGTGGCAAATTTGGTTAGAGGTATTTTTCCACATAAAATAGGGAGATATCTTCCCTTACCAATGGCAATGGCTGTGCCTTTTCTTGTTGGTGCTTATTTTGCTATTGACATGTGTGTGGGAAGTTTGATTGTGTTTGTATGGCATAAGCTCAATAAGCAAAAAGCCAGCCCTGGTTCCGGCTGTTGCTTCAGGTTTGATATGTGGAGATGGGTTATTGATTCTTCCATCATCAATTCTTGCCTTAGCTGGGATCAATCCTCCGATCTACATGAACTTTGTGCCTTGAATATGATATGATTACTAATATTTAAAAAAGACAAAAACAAGTAATAATTAACACACATTAGAAAATATAGTCTACTTACCCACAATGGTTATTTCATCATTTCAAGTGTCTTTGCAACCCATTTTCTTTTCTTGGCATTCATGTAGAAACCTTTGGCTTTTCGACTTGTATGTTTGAACTGATACATAATAAAAAAAAAAAAAAAAAAACTTACTTTTCATTCATCATTAATTTTAGAGTAAACTGCAAAATACATCCCTGTGGTTTCAACTTTCTCACATAATACAACCCTTTCTATAAACCAAATTGGCCGTATACACCTTAACGTTAGCAAACGCTTTTCCACAATACATCCCGAGGAACGAACGAAAATGCAAATAATATTTTCGTTATCTTCTCACGAGGGATTAATGTTGTAAAAAAACCACAGGGATGTATTTTGAAAATATATTTTTTATTTTTTAATTTTTTTATTTTTTAAAGAGTAAATTACATACTTCGAAAAAAAAAGTTTTAAAGTTTTTATAAAAAACTTTGCAGTTTACTCAAATTATATACTTCGAAAAATTTATAAAAAATTTGTACTTCGAAAAAAATATTTATACTTGGAAAAAATATTTTTTTATAAAATAAAAATTTTATACATCGAAATTTTTTATAAAAGTATTCTTCGAAAATTTTTATAAAATTTTTTATAAAAATTTTATATTTCATAAAAAATATTTCGTTAGAAATTTTTATAAAATAAAAATTTTATACTTCGAAAATTTTTATAAAAGTATTCTTCGAAAATTTTTATAAATTTTTATAAGGATGGAATTTTTATAAGGATGAAATTTTTATAGAATTAACACCAAATTACAAGGATGAAATTTTTATACTCAGTCGAAATTTTTTTATAAAAGTATTCTTCCAATTGCATTCGAAAGTATAAAAATTTTACAAAAATTCGAGAAGAATACTTTTATAAAACATTTTCGAAGTATAAAAAATTGTTTTAATTTATAAGAATTTTTTAAAAACATATTTTTTTTCGAAGTATAAAATTTATAAAAAAAATTTTATAAAAATTTTCAGAAGATATATTAAATTTTATTTTATAAAAATTTTTCTAACGAAATATAATTATGAAATATATAATTATTATAGAAAAATTTTTATAAAATTTTTCGAAGAATACTTTTATAAAAATTTTCGATGTATAAAATTTTTATTTTATAAAAGAATTTAAAAAAAATATTTTTTCCAAGTATAAATATTTTTTTCGAAGTACAAATTTTTTATAAATTTTTCGAAGTATATAATTTGAGTAAAACAGCAAAGTTTTTAAAAACTTTAAAACTTTTTTTCGAAGTATGTAATTTACATCTTTAAAAACTAAAAATTAAAAAAATCATAAAACAAAAAAATTAAAAAACAAAAAAATAAAAAAAATATTTTCAAAATACATCCCTGTGGTTTTTTTACACAATACATCCCTCGTGAGAAGATAACGGAAAAATATTTGCATCGTTCGTCCTCGGGGATGTATTGTGGCAAACGTTTGCCTAACGAAGGATGTATACTGCCAATGGTTTCTGACAGGGATGTATTATGTGAGAAAGTTGAAACCACAGGGATGTATTTTGCAGTTTACTCTTAATTTTACTACCTGTAATCATCTTAGTGTTAGGCTATTTTTATTAAACAAAAGTTTTTAAGTTTATTAAAGGGTAAAAGTCATAGAATACCAACCTACTTTCTGAAACTTACCACAATGAACCATTTACTTTTTTATTACCGATATGA
>BQNB010083219.1:0-29094 GCA_026074375.1 Tanacetum coccineum
ATGTTTTTAGTGAGTGAGTTGTGTTTGTTTGTGAGAGGGAAGTTTGTTTTTTGAGATTTGAATTCAATCCAAGAATGGAGAGGAGAAAGAGGTAACTTGGATTGATGAGGGGACTTGATCAAAGGTAGAAGAGAAAGTGTATTTGTTGTGTTTTTATGAAATTAATCCAAGAGTGGAAAAGAGAATAAGGTAATTTGGATTGATGAGGTAGTGTGTTAGGAACACGAAAGTGTCAGTCACTTCCATAGATAACAGTCGTTAGCTCGTTAAGTAATTTTTAGAAACTTACATAGTTAGTTAGCTAAAAGCCCATGGATAAACCCATGAAGGCCCAAGCCCACGATCCATTATAAGTATATAAACACCTCTTCATGCCTTGGAGAGGTGGTTGGTTGGTTGTATTTTTTACATAGTTAATGCATTTCTTTTCTTTTACTTTCTCTCACTAGAAATACTTCCTTCCTTCCCACTTTCTCTCTCTAATTCTTGTTGTTAAAGATTACTCATATTCTACAATTGGTATCAAGAGCCATGGAGTGGTGTGTTTAGTTTTTGTGTTTATTTTTTTTGTTCGTGTGTTCTTGCAAAAAAATCATCCTTTATCTTTATTTTTTCTTGTTTTCGAAGCTATTGTGTACACTAAAAGATCATTTACCTTGGTAAATTTGATCTAGTATCTTTAGGATATAGGTGTACAAGCTTTGAATCTAGAAAAATATCATTTTTGGTCATCTTTGTGTTCGAAAACTTTAGAAAGAACAAAATCTTAATTTAAAATTTTTCGGCTTAAAAACCTTAAAGTTCTCATTTTTCTTGTTCATATAAGTTTAGTAACACTAGTTGTACAAGTATTTTTGCAAAACAACCATAAAAAAGGTGTCTTTTGTGTTTTATAATTTTTTGGTTTCAAAATAGTGTAAGTCGAACAACTGAAGTCGAACAACTGAAACCGAACAACTAATTGTAGTTGAAACCGAACAACTAATTATAGTTGAAACCGAACAACTGAGTGTAGTTGAAACTGAACAACTGATTGTAGTTGAAACCGAACAACCTATTGTAGTTGATACCGAACAACCAGTGTTTGTTGAAACCGAACAACTCAAGTTTTCAAATTATACGGTTTATTTCTTTGACTCGTAAAATCCCTTGAAACATTAACTTGTTTTTCCTGGTTTTGTCAAGAATTGTAAAATCCCGTATAGTTTTAAGAAATTAAAACACTTAAAAGACAACTTAATCAAACATAATTTCTTTCTACCACCGTTCGATCAAATATTAATCTATTAACACATAAATTTCTTAATGACGACTCTTGCTGACAAAGCGATTCCGGTGCTGGACAATCACCACCTATTTTGGAAAAAGGGATAGAACGATTCCTGAAAAGCAAATGGAGCTATACATGGTGAAATAGAAACTGACGAATGAGCCTGAATCCGTTGAAATGGTCCACATCATTTGGCCTTCAATTGAGGAAACTGGAGTAACTAGTCGCGCGCGCAGATCAGAAATATTATAGTTATCTTACTACTACGGAAGCAATTCAAGCTGATTGTGATATCAATGCAACAAATATCATTCTCCAATGATTACCACCAGTAGTCTATGCATTAGTTAGCAATCATAAAGTTGACAAGGAACTTTGGGAAAGAATTCAACTTCTCATGCAAGGAACTTCATTGACGAAACAGGAAAGAAAGTGTAAGCTTTATGATGAATTCAATAAGTTTGCTTATAAGAAGATGGAAACACTACGTGATTTCTACTTGAGATTTTAACTACTACTCAATGACATGAACATCTACAATATGAATCTGGAATAATTTCAAGTGAACACCAAGTTTTTGGATACTCTTCCTCCCGAGTGGAGCAAATTTATGACAGATGTCAAACTGGTTTGGGATTTGCACACAACTAACATTGATCAGCTTCATGCTTACTTGGGACAACATGAATTTCATGCAAATGAGGTTCATTTAATGCATGAACGCAACTCAGATCCGCTTGCTTTGGTTGCAACCCATCAGATGACCTAGTCTCCTTATCAAACTGATCAAAACTCATACCAAAACACTCAATTTCAACCACAAGTTTCACCATATCAGTCTCTACAGTATAGATCACCTTATCAGTCTCAACAATGCTCAACTCATCAATCATCAACACCTCTTTTAAACACTTATCTATCCAACGATTATCAATCATCCTTTCACCACAATGTTTATTCTCCATCATCATCCATCCCTCAATTGGAATATGCTTCCACAGTTAACCAACAACCTAAATTTTCCCAACCAGACTCGGATCTAATTGTTCCAGTATTCCAGAAAGGTGATGATCCCATTGATGCCATCAATCACATGATGTCTTTCTTGACTGCTGTTGTCACTTCCCGCTACCCTACTACCAATAACCAGCTGAGGAATTCATCAAACCCTAGGCAACAAGCTACCATTAATGATGGGAGAGTGACCTTACAACCAATTCAAGGGAGACAAACTTCTTTTACTGCGGGTACTACAAGGACCTACACTCCATGAGCAAGTAGAAGCAATTCTGGGGAACAAAGGACTGTTATTTGTTACAACTGCAAAGGGGAATGACACATGTCCAAACAGTGCACTAAACCAAAGAGAAAATAGGATGATTCGTAGTTTAAGGATAAAGTGTTGCTGGTACAAGCTCAAGCAAATGGTCAAATTCTACATGAGGAAGAACTAGCATTTTTGGCAGATCCAGGAATTATAGAAGGTCAAGCCACATAGACTGTCATTACTCACAATGCTGCTTATCAAGCTGATGATTTGGATGCATATGACTCTGATTGTGATGAACTCAACACTGCAAAAGTTGTTCTCATGGCGAATTTATCTCATTATGGTTCAGATGCTCTCGCTGAGGTATACAATCATGATAATGTGAATATCAATATGATTAATCAAGCTATGCAGATGATGTAGTCTTCTGAACAGTCTAATGTTATGAACCATTCAGAGACTAAAATAACCAGTGATAGCAATATCATTCCTTATTCTCAGTATATGATTGAATCACAACAGGTAGCTGTTTAGAATTCTAACTCTTCTGCACAACAATATGCACTGATATTATCTGTGATTGAACAACTAAAAACCCAAGTAGTTAATTCTACCAAGATAAATCTAGACAATAAAAGTGTCAATGATACTTTAACTGCTGAGCTTGAAAGATATAAGGAACAAGTTAAAGTTTTGAAAGGAGGACAAAATGTTAATTGAAGGAGTATTGATAACGTTTCAGATTCATGTGTACAGTCTGTAGAGATTGATCATCTTAAACGAACTCTTTTTGAAAATTTAAAAGAAAAGGAATCTTTAATGCAAATAGTTACTCTTTTCAATAATGATTTTAAGAAAGAAGAATCTAGGAACATCGATAGAGAGATTGCGTTAGAAAAGAAGATCAATCTACACAAACTGTTCACATGTTGACGAAACCTTTGTTTTTCTATGATCATACCACTAAACAAGCTTTAGGTTTTCAAAATCTTTTCTATCTAAAGAAAGCTCAACAGTTGGAACCAAAGCTTTATGATGGTAATGTCATTATTGTGATTTCTAACTCCGAAGAGACCCTAATGCTTGCCGAAGAGAGTCGTTTAAAAATGCTTTTAAAACAAAAAGATCCTATGATGTTAGAAAAGAAAGTCAATACTACACCAATCGATTATGATTTTCTTAACCAACTTTCTTAAGATTTTGAAACATGATTTGTTCCACAAACTGAATTATCTGCTGAACAATCCTTTTGGTCTTAGAATTCTGTGAATTCTCTAGATCTCACTCTTTCTAATAGACCCACCAAAGTTGAGGTTCCAAAAGAACTTCCTAAAGTCAGCATGGTTAATACAAGTTTAAAGAAACTTAAACATCATCTTGTTGGTTTTGACGTGGTTGTCAAAGAAAGAACCACAACCACATCCATCACTGAGGGCTCGTGGGGGTTTGAACATATAAAAGCTTATTTTAGGGATGAAATAATTCCATTTGTAAAAGCTCTGAAGGATTTGTAAAAGCTCTGAAGGTTTTGACGTGGTTGTCAAAAATGTCTTTCAAGTTGGAATGAATCAAGTTTTGAACGAAAACAAACGACTCTTGGAACAAGTCATTAACAAAGATATTGTGAACATAATTATGAATTCTTCTGTGGATAATGCTTCTGTGAATGTGCATGAATGTGAAAAGTGTCTAAAACTTGCGACTTAGCTTCAAACAGATTTCATTGAAAAAGAGATTTATGATAAACAGTTTCATAGTTTCACCACTCTTGAAAAATATTGCATCTCTTTATAAGTTGATACTCAACTTAATCAGGAAATTTTTCAAAGGGACAATTCAATTTCAAATCAAAGTGCTCCAAGTTTTGATCAATTGTTTGAATTAAATGAATTGAAAGCTCAATCCCAAGAGAAAGACACGGTCATAAAGAAGTTGAAAGAAAGAATTAAATCTCTAAGTGGAAAAATGAATGAGGATAAGATTAAAAAGGACTTAGAGGAGATTGAAACAATAAATAGTGAATTGGATCATAGGATGTCAAAGCTTATGGCTGAGAATGAGCATTTGAAATAGATCTATAAGCAACTTTATGACTCGATTAAACCAACATGTATTCGATCCAAAGAACAATGTGATGGATTAATTAATCAAGTTAATCTAAAGTCTGTGAAAATCTTTGATTTAAATGCTCGTCTTCAGGAAAAAGTTTTGGTAATTACAGCTCTCAAGGATGAATTAAAGAAACATAAAGGAAAAGCTCTAGTTGATAATGCGGTTACGAAACACACTATTGATCCAGAGATGCTTAAGAATGATGTGGAACCAACAACCCCAAAATTATTGAATAATAGGATAACTCACTCTGCCTATATTAAGCACACTCAGGAAGAAGTTGCAGTTCTTAGGGATCTAGTTGAACATGGTAAAGCTAATTATCCACTAGATCATCCCTTAGAATCTGCTTGTAGGTATACTAAATGAATTCAGGATTTGCTTACAAACATCTGTAAAACCTACCATAGTATCAACAATTCTGGTAAAAAATTAGTGGCTGTGACCCCAATGAACAAGAACAAAAGAGTTAGATTCACTAAGCCCATCACATCCTCAGGAAACACAAACACAAAAACAGCTTCTTCATCGAACTTAGTTTCTAACAATAGTTTCTAACAAACCTATGTTGTCTTCTACAGGAGTAAAACCGTCTACTAGTGCTAGCGGATCACAGCCTTTAGGCAATACAAAGAAAGATAAGATTCAGCAAACACCAAGTAGTACTCAGAAGAATAAAGTAGAAGCCCACCCTAGGAAAGTTAAATCTAGTTTGAAAAATAAAGACTGTGTTGTTGCACCTAAAGGAACTGCTAATGTGCAGCATTCCAAGCTTAATGCGAATTCTGAACTTAAATGTGTTAAGTGTAATGGTTGCATGCTTTCTGATAATCATGATTTGTATGTTCTTGATTTTATCAATAATGTGAATAATCATGTAAAATCTAAATCTGCTAAGAAAAATTAAAAGAGAAACGTTTGGAAACCAACAAGAAAGGTGTTTACAAATATTGGATATATCTGGAGACCTACTGGTCGGACCTTTACTATAGTAGGAAATGTGTGCCCTTTAGCTAGGATTACCACAACTACTGAAGTGCCCCTTAGGAAACCAAATGCTCTAAATAATGAAACACCTAAACCTGTCGTAACATTAGTTTACTCATGAAAATCTAGAAAATCTAAAACTAATGTTTCTGTTAGCAAATCTAAGGTTCTTAAATTTGTATCTGCTAACAAAAAGGGACCCAGTCAATCTTGGGGATCCATAGTTTCCGATGTTCCATCTTCCTCTCTTAATGAGTGCAGGTCGTCTAAATTGTTCTCTAGTATTTGCACTCCGGCTGCTCCAAGCATATGACTGGAGATCGCTCTCAGCTCACCAATTTCGTCAATAAATTTTTGGGTACAGTCAAATCCAGAAATGATCACGTGGCAAAGATATTAGGATATGGTGATTATCAGATTGAGAATGTTATGATATCAAGGGTTTACTACGTACAAGGACATGTACACCAATTATTCTCCGTTGGGCAATTCTGTGATTCGAACCTTGAAGTTGCTTTTTGCCAACACACCTGCTTCATTCATAATCTAGAAGGTGTTGATCTATTGCCTGGATCTCAAGGCAACAATCTATATACTCTGTCTCTTGGAGATATGATGACGTCCTCTCCTATATGTCTATTGTCAAAGGCCTCAAAGACTAAGTCCTGGCTATGGCACCGACGTCTGTCTCATCTAAACTATGGTGCAATCAACAATTCAGCTAGACATGGTCTTGTTTGAGGTCTCCCTAAGCTAAAGTTTGAAAAGGACCATCTGTGTCCTGCATGTGCAATGGGCAAAATCAAGAAGAAACCCCACAAACCTAAATCTGAAGACACCAACCAAGAAAAACTTTATCTTTTGCACATGGATCTTTGTAGACCAATGCGTGTCGCAAGTGTTAATGGAATGAAGTACATCCTCGTCATTGTCGATGATTACTCTCGATTTACATGGGTTAAGTGCTTAAGGTCAAAAGATGAAGCTCCATATTTCATAATTAAGTTTCTCAAGATGATCAAAGTAAGGCTTAAAGTACCTGTCTAACGAATCAGAACAGATAATGGAACTGAATTTGTTAAAAGATGTAATCATACGCTAATTGAAGCTACCCGCACAATGTTGATTTATGCAAAAGCACTTTAATTCTTATGGGCAGAAGTAGTTGCTACCGCATGTTACTCCCAAAATCGTTCCATCGTACATCTTCGTCACTGCAAAACACCATATGAGCTTTTACATGTCAAACTTCCTGACTTATCGTTCTTCCATGTATTTGATGTACTATGTAATCCAACAAATGATAGTGAGAACTTGGGTATGTTACAACCAAAGGCTGATATTGGTATTTTCATTGGCTATGCACCCACAAAGAAAGCATTTCGAATTTACAACTAACGTACCAGACGTATTATCGTTACAATTCATGTAGACTTTGATGAGCTAACTGCAATGGCTTCTGAACACAGCAGTTCACGACCCGCGCTTCATGATATGACTCCTGCAACAATCGGTTCAGGACTCGTACCAAACCCTCCTCCCTCAACACCGTTTGTACCGCATTCGAGAAGTGATTGGGATCTTTTGTTTCAACTGCTGATTAATGAATTGCTCACCCCTCCACCAAGTGTTGATCACCCAGCCCCTGAAGTCATTGCTCCAATTGATGAAGTAGTTGCTCCAGTTCTCGCTGTATCAACTGGTTCACCTTCCTCAACAACAGTTGACCAAGATGCACCATCACCTAGTAACTCTCAAACAACACCTAAAACTTAATCTCATATCCTTCCTATCGATGTTGAAGAAGAAAATCATGATTTAGATGTTGCACACATGAATAACAATCCGTTCTTTGGTATTGCAATTCTAGAAAACGATTCTGAAGCATCTTCTTCAGATGTTATTCCTACTATTGTGCAAATTGCTGCTCTAAACTTAGAACACGTTACCAAATGGACCAAGGATCATCTTTTAGACAACATCAACAGTGAACTCGAAAGACATGTTTCCACAAGACTCCAACTCCATGAATAAGCTTTATTTTGTTACTGCGATGCCTTTCTCACATCAGTTGAACCAAAGAACTATAAAGACGCATTAACTCAAGCATGTTGGATTGTAGTAATGCAAGAGGAGTTACATGAATTCGATCGTCTTGAAGTCTGGGAACTCGTTCCACGTCCAGATAAAGTGATGATTATTACTTTAAAATAGATTTATAAGGTGAAACTTCATGAAATGGGAGGAATTCTAAAGAACAACGCTCACTTGGTTGCTCGTGGTTACCGTCAAGAAGAGGGTATTGATTTTGAGGAATCCTTTGCTTTAGTGGCTAGACTTGATGCTATTTGAATTTTCATCGCATATGCTGCTCACATGAATATGATCGTCTACCAAATGGATGTTAAGATGGCATTCTTGAATGGCATTTTACGCGAAGAAGTTTTTGTCAGCCAACTGGACGGGTTTGTGGATCAAGACAATCCGAATCATGTGTATAAGCTTAAGAAGGCTCTCTATGGGTTGAAACAAGCTCCTCGCGCGTGGTACGATCTATTGTTGAAGTTTCTACTCTCTCAGGAATTCTCTAAAGGAACTGTGGATCCCACATTGTTCATCAGAAGACAAGGCAAAGATATTCTCCTAGTACAAATCTATGTTGATGATATAATCTTTGCGTCCCACCTACACTGAATTATGTGACCAATTTTTCCAAAAATAATGTGTTTCAATGTTTAAAGGATGTCGATGATGGGCCAATGATATCAAATTTTCCTAGGACTAGAGGATTTTCACAAAGTCCCAGACGGAATCTTTTTAAACCAGTCTAAATATGCTCTAGAATCATTGAAAAAATATGGTATGGAATCTTGCGAACCCCGTAGATACTCCCATGGTGGAAATCCAAAACTGGGAGAAGTTCACAAGGGATAATCCGATTGACACTACACACTATCGTGGAATGGTTGATCACCGCTAATGTATCTTATAGCAATAGACGTGACCTAACATTTGATTATATGCCATGTATTGCCACATGGTAATCAAGGCAAAGCTACCGAAAAGCACTTACATGCTGTAAAAAAGAATCTTTAAATTACCTACGAGGGACTTGTAAATAGTGTTAAACATTTCTCATTGTCAGTCTTGTACGACTCTTATTATCTATGACCGCACTATTTTATTTTAGTCCGATAGCGTTTTACTTTAATATTTACCTTTATGCTAAATTCGCGTAGACTAAAAATAACAATGTCATGTAAATGGTCACCAAATAAATTAATGTTTACCATCAACCCAAACTAAAAAGTAGAAATAATTTTTTTAAGACGAATATTACAGAAATTCGCGTGATTTTATTTTTATTGGTCACGTAAAGGTTAGTTTCGCGTTAAAATACATTCTGGACGGCACCCCGGAAATACCTAGACTTACTAGACTCAAAACCGGTATACCGTATTAAAGCATAGACACGAAATTAAACAACAATTCCTTGTTGTTATTAATATCATGGGATTTCCGAAATCTAACAAGTAATCTTATAAAAACAAAATTCGTCCCAGTGGAATTTCTACACTAGTACATCAAACTAAGGATCCTTAAGTAATGTCATTTTTGGTAATTGATATAGGTACTAATGGTTCCTAAGGGCAATTACACTTGGTAATGGACTGTTTTGACTCCTTGTTGTGGATTTAGACGCGGCATATGCAGTATATACGAAATCTTTGTGATTTGGCTATCTAACTCAATCTTGTACATCAACCTAAGCAATTAAGAATTTGTTCTTGGTGGGTTTAGCTAAAGCAATGATTAATCAACTAGAACCTTCAAAACCACTTTCTAGGGCATTGTTTTTGTCTTGTTTTGGAAACAAGGGGAGAGTATCTAGCTCATATCAACCTATAATACACTCTCAGTCATACATTGAACTCTCTTACAACTCTCACTTCACTCAATCTAATAATCACATACACTCTTCATCCTCTTTACTCGGCTTACATCGAAGCCGAAAACACATCTTTACCTCTCAATCCTTGTCGAGCGTTTTAAAAGAGGTCTAGGGAAGTCATTGGGTATCAATAACTTTGAAGTTATATGACAAGTTTGGGGTTGTCGGGGTGTTCGTTTCTCGCATGCCATTAATTGCTATAGGACCTTAGTAAGTGGCATAAACTCGTTTCTTTTGTATTGTAGTATTGTGAACCCGAGATATGTCGGACCTTTCAAAGTGTTAGCAAAAGTTGGAAAGGTTGCCTACAGGCTGGAACTTCCTCAAGAGTTGAGCAGAGTTCACCATACTTTCCATGTGTCTAATCTGAAGAAATGTTATGCCGATGAACCATTAGTCATGCCGTTAGAAGGAATTCATGTTGACGATAAGCTCCAGTTTGTGGAAGAGCCCGTTGAAATCATGGAACGGGAAATCAAACGATTGAAGCGAAGCCGGATACCATTGGTTAAGGTTCGCTGGAACTCTAGGCGGGGCCCTGAGTTCACCTGGGAACGTGAAGATTCGTTCAAACAAAAATACCCACAACTCTTCACAAACCGGGCTTCGTCATCCACTACAAGGTCTTAAGCTTTGAGGACAAAGCTCTTTTAATGGGTGGAGACTGTAACATTTCTCATTTTCATGTCATTGTACGACTCTATTAATGATCACCATTTATTTTGTCCGATACGCGTTTACTTTAATATTTACCTTTAAGCTAAATCGCGTAGACTAAAAATAATCAATGAATGTAAACGGTCACCAAATAAATTAAGGTTTACATCAACCAAGTAAGAAATAATTGTTTCTTAGAATAAGCTTTAACAGTTTATCGGTAAAGTTTACACAGCTTATACAAGTTAAATGAGCTTAATAGACTCAAATAATGTTAATGGGCTAAGCCCTAACCCTTGAAACTCATTCGGGCTCACAACGGGCCCAATAGGCCCAACAACGGGCTTATTAGCTTATCGAATAAGCTAAATAAGCAAACTGACCTCCTAAGTGCTTATTAGACCTTAATGTGCTTAATGGACCCAACGAAACACCTTAAAACCCCCATCGGGCCTTAACAGACCCATGCCGGCCCATTGGCCTAAATAAGCCGAATAGAGCTTATTGGTGGCTTATGAGTTTTGAATAAGCATAAGAAAACAAAGTTTAAACTTCTACAACCTTTTAAAAACTTAAGAAAACGTATTGGACTTTATTGGGCCCAATAACGGCCCAATAAGCAAGAATAAGCTCGAAATAAGCTTATTAATAAGCCAACTATTTTTATGACCCATTTTAAAGATAAAAAGCAATTTAAAAACTGTTTCAAACCTTTTTGTGGTCGAAATGCGAAAACCGAAAGTGAAGGGACTAATTCTGCCATTTTCGAAACTTAAATAAAATGTTAAAGTCATATAGTGAAAACTTATAAACTGTAAGGACGAATTTCGTAAATGTCTAAACGATAAGGACTCAAATTGAACATTTAAATTAAATTCGAAAACTAGAGGGACTGATATTGTAATTAACGAAAGTATGAGGTTAGGACTCGTCACTTTTCGAAAACTATAAAACCATAAGGACCATTTTCGTCATATCATGAAACTAAGTAAATAAGGGCTAAAGATGTAAACTATTGAAAATTAATGATAAGTTTTAAAAATATTAAAACTTGGAGGTTCGCTTGTAAATAAAAACTGTAAAACGAAGGGACTAAAACCGTAAATATGAGAAACTTATGATTTACTTTGATAAAACAAAAGTCTTGTTTTATGAACTTAAGCGAGTACAAACGGGATATATATATTAACATATATACGTTTATGTTTCGAGTAATAATTAAATATTATTATCGAGAAGTAATAACTATGATATAGTTATTAAACGGAAACCATTTCACGTTTTCAAATACAAACGACGAATGATAAATTCAATGATCTTGTGCATCACCACACAAGTGATAACGGTATATATAAACTTAAAATGGAATTTAGTTTATACCATGAGTCGTTAGCTTAAATGTGTAAACTAAGACTTGACCGTACTTACTTAGGTACTTAACGGTGACGTAAACAAAATCACTTGAAAACTCGACACCTAAGCCTTATAAATACAAAATTGCTTTGTAAGGAATATCATCGGGCCACAATGGGCATGTATAAACCTAACAGACCTTAATGGGCTCAAACCATTAACGGGCCCAACGTAAAAGGATAAGCTCACAATAAGCTGGGACGCTTATTGGTGGCATTCATGTGTACTAAATGGAGCTTTATTTCAACCTTTTATGTAATTAATCGGACTCAAAAGGTAATAACCTAAAAGCCTATAGGGAGGCTATTGGTCTCGGTTTAGGCCAATAGGCCCAAACAGTAGGCCTTATTAGCTAGCGAATATGCTAAATAAGCCAACTCCACGACCTTCTATGTGCTTAATGGGACTAAAAACAAAGTCTATTGGACATAAGTGGGCCGAACCAAATGGATTATTCTAAAACCTTTCGGGCCAATTAATGGGCTTGTGAACAGCCCACTAACAAGTGCTTATCGGCTTATTTCAATAAGCTGAACAATACAGATTAAACTGAGTTGAACGTATAGGAAAATAAGCTAAAGAGCCAAGGGGGAAGGGAAACCTAAAAGGGTGTATCGGGTTTAAGCTATTGGGCTTACGGGCCCAATAAGCTCGAAATAAGCCATAATAAGCTCCCCGAGCTTATTCTAAGCTTATCAGACCCTGCCGAGCTTATTGAGAAACCTTAGACTTGTTAAAACTATAACGGACCTTCAAAACGCTAAACGGACCTTAACGGGCCCAATAAGGCCCGTTAAGCCAAAAATAAGCTCGATGAGCTTATTTAAAAGCCGAAACAGTTTTGACAGCTTATTTCCACTTAACAAAACGAAATGTCACTTGTTAGGTTTTATTGATGTTAAAAATGCAATTTTCGCGAATAAAGGGGCTAAAAATGTAAACTTCAAAACTTAGAGGGTTAAAGTTGACATTTTCGAACTATAAATAAGTTGAGGGACTGTTTTGAACATTCTGAAAACATAGGGACTGTTGCGAAACAATAAGGACCTAGATTGAAACCCTGAAAACCTAAAGGACAAATTTTGTAATTATCAAAACTAAAAGGTTTTAAACGTAAATAAAGTATATTTATAAACCCAGGGGCTGTTTTGTATTTATAAGAAACTTAAGGGTATATTGTGAAACAAAAGTGAATAAATAAAACGTTTAACAAATCGGTCGAACATTAAGATATTCGGACATTAAACGGGTTTAATAACAAGTGATTAATGAGTAATATTTATTAATGATCGTTTTTCGCGTTTCTCGAGAACCATAGATATTGTAAATACAATAACCATGTGCACCACCACACAAGTGATAACAGTATATATAAACTTAAAATGGAATTTAGTTTATACAATGAGTCGTTAGCTTAAATGCGTAAACTAAGACTTGACCGTACTTACTTAGGTACTTGACAGTGTGATTCACTGTTTACTTGGATATTTATCATCATTCAGAGGACTACCTGCTAAGGTGAGTTCATAGCCCCATATTTTAATGTTATTTAAATGATTTACATCTTTGGGGTGAGAACATGCTTTGTTTTACAAATTGGCGAAGTGTACATTTTTATACATCGATCACGTGTGTGCCACTAAGTAGCGATAAACCATTGAGCCCTTTATCATGTAACTGTTAGTTGATAGCTTGTAGTTGGGAACTGCTTGTTTGAGCGCGTATGTTATTGATAAGATTATTTGGGTTGACGCATCCCCATTCGGGTGATTAGCTTATCTTGGGAGACGAAACGTATTACCATGTCGGATTTGGGATGTTTCGGGGTTTTAGAACATCATTCACGGGCATTCATTTGGCAGATATTTTGCCTTTCACATGTCGAGTCTCGGTGGTCTTGAGCTTAGGAAAAATGTGACCACTTTTTATGATGTTTGCATTAGAGTGTTGCTTATTCATACACTTGGAAATCTTGCTGGTACCTACTATTGATTTACATTAACCTATGAACTTCATCCAACCATTCCGGTTGACGTTTTAGCATGTTTTTCAGGTTCTAAGGCACGAGTGTCGATGATACAATTAGAAGTCAATAATTGAAGAGGTCAACACTTAAGTTTGGGGGCCTTATTACATTTTGGGGAAAAAATGTGCATAAACCGAAAGATCATTATTTGTATTGATTGGACAAATTTGAAGCCATGGGCTTACCTTGTACAACAAACATTGTATTTTGTTATAATCCAATGTATCTACATTTTTTCAAACGCCACAGTTAGTAAGTCCTGTTTCAGAATTTGTGATATTGATCCATATATAATGTAACGCCCTCGGATATTCAAACATTCCGTGCATTGCTCAAATTGAGGGTGTTACAGGCGAAGCGTGGTATGGTCCTAAGTGGAAATATTACCAATGTTCTCAACTGGGACGATGCCTTTTTCCTGCCGCACTTTTGTGGAATGCGATTGGTTGCTACTCCTGCCTTTTTCTCTGATCTCCCTAACAATGGGCTATGATCAGTTGTTTACAGGTTTTAAATGTAGGGGGCAGCGCTTGGCAATATATGCTGGGCGGTCGGAGGTGGAGATCACGCACAAAGCATGAACTGGGAGCTGAAAGGGAAAAAAAACTTTATAAAGCTAAATATGTTGCCGTGGTAATTTGTTGGAAGAGAGGGAACTTAGAAATCTGAGTTGACGTCTAGCTAGCGGAGGAAGGAGACTGAAGGGCCGCGGAGGTTGTCAGATCTACCAACGGTGATAAAGGGTATTCTTCGCTTTATCCGTAGGGTACAGAAAGAAAAAAAGGCTGCTTTGGACTGCGAGAGGTGTTAGCGCTATTGTTTATATTGCATCAGAAGTTGATCGTGACAAGCCGCCCTTGCTTGACTCCCATGACCTATTCAACTTGCGTAATTGGCGGATGGTGAACAAGATGCTAATGTGGCCTGTTACCGAGGCTCGGGGACAAAGATTATCTCCTTGACGTCGGAAAGGGATGGGTTATCTCTGAGGTATGTCCATGATTTTTGTTCGTCATGTATTTTTTTCTTTTGTTATATGCGTCGGTTTAGAGGTTGTTTTTTTTGTAGGTTTCTTCTATGATGCGGCTTTCAAGATTCTCAAGAAAAAGATGGAGGTATGCAGCTAGGAGGAAGGCGAGGCTAGGAACATATACAACCGTTTAAATTTTGTGGCATGAGCTGGGAGAGTAATGGATGATTGGGCGTCTGGATGGGGGTATTTTATCCCACCTACTGACTACGATTGGTCGGACGTAAGGTGGTTACTGGCTATGGAGTACAGCTTGCTCTCCTCAAGTGTTTAAAGTCTTCTGAGTATCAAGGTATTCTGGGTCACGCTTTAGGCGGGCGTTGACTTTGGTATGCAGGCGGGTTTCGGAGGCTTGGTTGAAGCACGGGCATCTACCAGGAGAGTCTTTACTGCGGTTGATGCTTACAACCCGGAGGCTGCCAAAGCAAATTATATTGACGCGGTTAAAGCCCTTGAGGACGTAGACTTCCTTTGGGGTAAACTAGTTGAAGTCTAGAAGGATGAGGGGATTGGATGAGTACCAGGATTGTTTTCTGTGGACGGGCCTTGCTGCTGAACTCTCAGAAGCCGTGCACTTACAGCCGTGGCATTGAAAGCTCCACGGTTCCTATCTACCACGTGGTGGTGGACAAGTCGATTGTAGTGAGAACCTCGCTATCCTTTGCAATTGATAATCGTTCATAAATCCGCGCCGCATGGGGGAAAAGAAACATGCCGTTAGCCTCTCCGCGATGCTTATGAGTTGATATGAGTCTCTGATCTTTGTTATTCCCAGACTTGGGTGGGTGAGGGCTAGTAATTCTGCGGCCCTTCTCGTCGTAGGATTATCAGGAGAAGACAGGCGATGCCTTGGAAGTGTTGTTTGCACATATACCCTCAGCTGGAGGCTCTTATCTTTAGGTTATATACTCACGCCTGTTGACCGTATGTGGTCTTTCTGAGTAGGCTAGTTGTAAGTTAAAACACATGAATTTTCTACCTTATTTGTATGTTGTGGCCGCGTTTGGCTATATTCTGTTTTGCGGACAGTATGTAATTTATCATTTGCTTTGTGTACCTTTGCGGCCGTGTGTTCGCTTTTTTGTTGCGGTTTCTTAATCTTGTCACGTTTTTGACGTGTGTTTTATTGGATGCTAGTGTGTCCGTCTTATAACAAAGGTATTATTTCTCTCGTGTTATAATGTTGCTATTTTTTGATTATTACTGTTGTACGTAGTAATTAGATAGTCTTATGAATATTTGTGGGTTATTCTCCCGGTGCTGGGTTTGCAATACCTCTTACACACCTAAGTCAATTTTGAGGTTGCTCAGCCTTTATTACACGGGTGTAAACATTTCGCGGATATGTGTTGCTCCTGCGTTTTTTTGCGGACTTGACAATTTAACTAATATCGCTTTGCAAGTAAATAATTTTAGGAATTTAATTTGTGAGGGTAGCTAATCACACTCTATTTTTATTATAAAGATTCAAAAGACATTACAAAATAAGGAAATTAAAGCAGTGCCCTCCAGGAGTAACATACGTGCAAGGGGCGGATGCTTACACTTCGATGCATATAAATTTTTTAAGGTTAAAATTTTCATGTCCGCGAAGTTTTTTCCAGTGGCTAATCCACTAAGCTTGTAATTGACCTTTCTAATGATTCTGTGACCTGATATGGTCCTTCCCATTTAGCCCAAGTGTACTCTCCGTTTTGGGTGACTTTGCATCAATTGTTACGGTAGACCATGTCCCCTAGTTTGAAACTTGTGTCGTGGACTTTAGAGTTGTTAGTACTTTTCCATTTTAGCTTTGCTTTTTTGCTTCTTGAATTGCTGCTTGCTCTCTTTTTTCCTCTATGAGGTCCAAATTTATTTCCAAGGTTTCATCATTCTTTATCAAGTCTACTTCCGCGGTTCGGAGTGTTGGCATGCCTATTTCTGTTGGTATGACCGCTTTCGTGCCGTATGTTAGTGAAAATGGTGTCTCTCTGTTGCTTGACTTGATCATTGTGCGGTGTGCCCATAAGACATGTGAGAGTTCCCCCCTGTGAATGCAAATGGTCCACAAGGCAGACCCAAGCCTACAAAGGCCTGGGTCCCTAAGAGAAACTAATTTCTCTTTTTCATGTGCAGGAACATCCACTGAAGAACATGGTAGATAGAGGTAATTTTGATAGTGGATGCTCAGGGCACATGACAGGGTACAAGGATCCCCCGCCCCCCACACCACCTTGTGTTGTGTGGATTTTTTGGGGGGGGGAGGGGGGGGGGGGGGGCCCCCAATAAACCACCCCCACCCCCCCCCCCCCCCCCCCCCCCCCCCCCCGCACCCGCAACTGAGATTTTTAAGAAATTCAATGGATCTTTGACCTTTGGAGGTACAAAGCTACATATCTGGGAAAGGTAGAATAAGAGTGGGTATTTTAGATTTGGATAGTGTTCCTTTTGTAAAAGAAATAGGGCATTTTAATCTTTCTCAAGATCACATATTTTGTGATAAGCAGCACAAAAGTTCCTTTTTACTGAAAAAGGAATGTCGTGTTGTGTCTTCTGATTTTAAAATCCCTGAGTGAAAATCAGATACTTTTAAGGTCCCTAGACTCCATAACTTGACATTTTTGGACATGAAGACACCTTCTCCTGCAAAAGTTTTGCCGTTGATTGCAAAGCCACATCTAATGAATCTAATTATGGCATAGGAGGTTAGGTCATATTCAAATTTTAAACCTAAACAAACTTGTAAGGAAACTTGTAAGAGTCTACCTTCCAAGTTTTTCCAAATATGACCACACATGTGTTGCCTCCATAAAGGCAACAACATAGGGCCTCTTGCAAGGCCAAGTTATAAAAGTATTGATCACTAAGCCACTACACCCCTTGCATATGGATCTTTTGGTCCTACTTCTGTGAAAAGCATTGAATCATGCGAGTTATTGCCTTGTAATCACTGATGAGTGTAACGCAGATTTAGTTGGTAGTCTTTTGCTACTAAGGATGAAACTATTGCATTCTTCAACCTTATAGGCAGATTGAAAACAGCTAGTCATAGGGGTTAATAATCATTAGATCAGATAATGGCACTGAATTTAAATAGAGATATGCCTTGAATTTTTGTACCCAGGAATAAAACAGAGTATAGTACTAGCAAACTCCACAACAAATTGGAGTTGCTGAAAAATAACTGAACCCAATTGAGGCTGCTATAACTATGGCTACAATTCACTCTTACCAACCTCTTTTGCTGAAGCAGTTATACTGCTTGCTATATTTTTACTAGGGTAAGATTGACAAACCTCAAAACAAACTCCCCTCTGAGCTTTTGTTGCCACAACCAATATAGCTACATAAGAACTTTGGTGTCATGTTACATTCTAGATACTCTTATGTGCTTGACAATTTAATGGAAAATACTATGAGGGATCTTAGTTGGTAACTCACTAAATAGCAAAGCCCATAGGGTTTATAATGTTTAGTAACCAAATAGTAGAAGTAAATCTTGCATGTTAATTTTCTTTGATGATAAAACCAATGTCAAAGTAAGGATATAGATGGATTGTTTGATATGAACTATCTTTACTGATCTATGACTATACTCCTGAGTCTTGGAAATCAACTAACCCATACGCATGTGCTTCAGAAGTAACTAACAGTGCAGGTACTCCAACATCATTGCTTCTAGAAAAAGATGAAAGTAGACTTATTGTTGTGCCTTTCAGCTAAAAAGGTTCCTGAAGAAAAAGAGACTCAAAGAAAACTTCCACAATTCAAGAAAGAGGAGACCTTGACAGAACCTCCAGAACGAAAAGAAGTATTCCTCTTCTGACTATTAAGAATACAGATCCTAAGCTTCAGCATTAGAAAAGAGTTGGAAAAATTGCCCTAACAGCATTTTGGGACATCCCCAGAAAACCACACACAGTACTCTTCATTAAGAACTGGTAAGTCACACAGTAATTCTGGTAGCTGATCATGATGATGCACTATGCCAGAGCATCGAAAATCTTTCACAAGCTGAGACGGGATCTTTGATGAGCATCTTATATAGGAGGGTGTGATAACTGACTTCAAACAGTCTTCCTACAAAATTGAAAGTCATCCTACTCCACCCTTAGATCATAATATTCACCCCAAAAGTCAAATACTTGGTGATCCTAAGTCCAGCTTGCATACAAGGAGCAAAGTGCAGAGACAAATCAGGAAATTCATGCACTTCTCAGTCAATTCACAAGCAGCAAAGAAATAATCACAAAGATTCAACAACATTGGTTTTGTATTGCTTGCTTTCTAGTCTTAGAAGAACCTAAGGAAGATTGCTGAAGCTCTACAAGATGACAATTGGTTCAAGCCATGCAAAAGAACTGTTACCTTCAACTACAACGACTATGGGTTCTTGTAGATTATACCTCATGGAAATGAAGGTGATTGAAACCAATGGGTCTATAGAAATAATAGAATGATGAACGAGGGTGTGGTTGTGAAATAAAGTAAGATTGGTGGCTCAAGGTACACACAGAAGGATAGGTATTGACTATGATGAGTTTTTGCTCCCTGTGAGCGAAGAATAAGAACTATTCGTTATATTTTGGCCTTTGCCTTATTTATGGGTTCAAGTATACCAAATGATGGTCTTAAAAGATGCTTTTCTTAATTCACTATAGAATGAAAGAGTTCTATGTTTCAACAACCTCCTGTTTGTTGATCCTGATTCATTCTACAAAGGTTTATAAGGTGGTCAAAGCTTTGAGGGACTGCCACCAACCCTAGAGCTGGTAATGCTACTTTATCAAGATTCCTAGAGAAGCATGGAAACGAAGAGAGGGGCACAATTGACAAGACTACTTATTCATAAAAAGAGACCAAATATATCAGGCTGGTTCAAGTGTATGTGGATGATATCATTTTTGGTTTCTAAACAAGTCTTGGTGTGAATGAGTTGAAGCTTAATGAGAGCAGATTTCAAATGATTCCATGGGTGCAATTCAACTCACATTTTCTTAGGTCTACAAGTCAAGCAAACAAGGAGAATCTTCATCCTAGGACAAGTATGTAGCTGAAATACTCAAGAGATAGTATTTGATCGAATGTGAATGTGAAAGCTCAATAACACCCAGGAGACCAAAGATGCCTCTGACAAAGGATGAGGAAGCTTTTGTAGTAGAGTACACTTGTATAGATCTATGATAGTTTCCCCTTATATACTTAAACCGAGTCTTCCAATGAGAACGGGATGACGAACCTGCCTATCCTAACCTGATATTAATGTAAGCAGTTGTGCTTTGCTCACGTTTTCAGGTACTCCACAGATTCTCATCTCAATGCTGTCGAAGAGAATCTTCAGTATCCTCAAGGGCAAACCAACTTTGGGCTTATGGTATCCTAGGAATCACCCGTTGACTTGGAAGCTTTCTCTGATAGTGGACTATGAGGTCCAAACCGTGACAGGAAATCAACAACAGGTGGTTTCAATTTCTTGGACAGACGCCTTATCTCATGCAAATGTAAGAAACAGACAATTGTAGCCACTTCAAGCCAACTGAAGCTGAAATGTAGCTGCTCAAATTGTTGTGGACAAGTGATTGTGGTTCAAAAACATGCTGGACTATGTTGACAATTTCCATGATACCAAAATCCGACATTGATAATGAAAGCACAATCTGCATTGTGAAGAACCCTGTTTTTATCACTCCAAGCAAAAGCCACGAGATCGTCGCCACGTCATAAAGAATGTAATGAAAGAAACACAAGTACGTGTGGTTAAAATTCCACACAGACTTAAATGTAGCTGACTTGTTGACCAAAACCACCCAAACCATTTGATGACCACGCTTTAATTACTGGTGGTTAGCATTGGTATGATCAACCCATAGCAACATTTAAGGGAAGGCTTAGTTTATAGTCTGTTTAATTCTGGTAGCTAAATTATCATTAATACTGTTTGTTAAGTTTCCATTAATACTGGTAGTTATGGTAGTTAAGTAGAGTTAATTCTAGTAGTTAATACTGGTAGTTATGTCCTCTTAATACTGGTCAAAGAGTTAATTCGGGTAGTTAGTTTTTATTAATTCTGTCTATACAAATTTCTTGTCGTATGTTTTTCTTTGTTTTAGTCTAATCTTTGCAGGCATAGCATGGATGTGCAGATGAAAGGCAGAAGTAATACGGTTTTAGCTTTTGAGTACATACTTAATTCTGGTTGAACAATAATTAATTCGGGTTGACTCTCAATTAATTCTGGTTGACCAAACTTAAGTCTGGTAGTGTAATTGTTATACTGGGTAGGTTTATTGTTTAATGCTGATGCGGGAAATTTGACTTTTTCTGACTTATCACTGTTTAAATGTTACCAGTTAGAGATTTTTTATGGCGCAATAAGTCGTACAACAGAGAAGCATTAAATAGATAAAGTTATGAATTTCTCTTTCATACTTATCTTTTTATTGCTATCTCCTTGTTGCAAAGTAAAAAATTTCCTTTAGATGAAAATATCACATCTTTACCAGCATCTACAATTTCAATTGCATCAAAACCCAAGTACTTTGATACGATTGTCCAATGGCTCAATTAAAATATTGTGACAAACACAATCAAGTGGGGTTTTTGCGCAAGCCTGACGAGAGTGCAGGGTTTGCTGAGATAGTGGATTTCTTCGAGGTTCCAACCTCAGGTATGCCTTACCTCTAATCCAACTATCTATGATTCCCTTATCAAACAGTTCTGGCAAATCTGCAACTGCCAATACCTAACGCTGATGGTACTCTAAAAATTAGCAACCATTGATACATAAGCTACACCAATCTCTGGAGGCATCAATTAGATTCACTTGCAATTAGAAGACACCTCAGGAAATTACAATGTTTCCAAATGATGGAACTTTTGCGGGAATGGGCAAATAGGGTATACCTACCGAAGGAACCTTTACTTTTGGAAAAGTTTTTCACACCAATGGAGGTATTTATCCATCATCTTTACACAGTATAAGCTTCTAAAAGTTAGGATGGATCATTTTGGTAGCAATAATGCTAACTGCTTTGATCTCTATCCACTGTACGAGTTTAAATTTTTTCCAAACTCATTTTTGATGGTAGGTGGCAAATTTGGAAAAGCATGAACAAAGTTTTTGATGTATCCTCGTTTTCTGCAAATGATTTTGAATATTCAAACAGAAAACAAACACCTTTATCTAGCTGTGAGCTGACCGTAAAGAATCTTTGGAATATGAAAAGGGTTTCCGAGGGCACCAGACCTTTATGGCCTTCTATAGTTACTTGTTGCTACTAACCCATTGCAGGACAAGAACATGCTGCTGTGGCTCAATCCCAACCTCATCATCAACACCTCAAGTACAATCACATCCACCTACTCCTACACCACCTCCTATCCATACACCTACACCTACACCACCCCCTATCCCTACACCACCAACTATCTCTACACCTACACCACCATCTAACCTTCTTTGTCCTACACCACCATCTATCAAACTCCTACACCAACACCAATACCTACAACTGAACCTACACAATTTGAGCACATCTATGAGGAGCCATCTCCTGTCTACCATCACTTCTCACCCCTACAAGAACATGCTCAAAGTCAAATGACTATGGATGACTTTACTCATGAAGTTCCTAAGTTGATATCAAGATGACATATAAGGAGATAGTCTCAAACAATCCAAGCTGAACATGGAAATGCCATATGAAGTAGTCAAGAAGGGTAAAGAAGAGGGATAGGTTTTTTGAAAAGGAAGAATTTAGATTTGTCAGACTCTGAAGAGACTAGAAAAAAAAGAACCTGAGGCTCAAGGAGAAATGAGGGGGGGGGGGGGGGGGGGGGGGGGTATATAACAAATGATCCTCTATATTCATCAGAACAAGTTTGGTTACTCCTTCTACAAAGGTAACAGCTTTCAAGGGGAGGAACAAGTGGAAGAATAATCCATACACTCTTGGAAGCACAAAACAACTCTCCAAGGTCTCTTCCAAGTCAAGGCTATTGACAAGGGAAGGAGATACAAGAGAAGAAAAGGAGGCTAAGGAAAAAAAGTAATCCTCATCTTGATTTTCAAGAAGAAGTGGGAGTGCTGGTGCTGATCAAGTTTACTGCTAGTGCTAACAAGTTAGTACTGCTGAAGAGTTAATACTAGGCAGTGATTAAACTTAGTAACTGGGTGATGAAAAACTAGTACTGGTAATGAACAAGGTATACTGTTGGTGCAAAGAAGTCTACTTCTGATCAGATAAAGGACAAAGAGAAGAAAAAGCTCCCTTGATCATGAAGAAACTCTAAAAGAAAGTCTAAGGAGCAAGTTTTACAAGAGGAAGCTAGCCTTGCTGAAGCAATAAGGTTGGATACTTTGCAAAGAGAAGAGGTGGCTAAACAAGTTCATTTGGATTCTCTCCTAGCACAAAGGATTGCAGAAGAAGAAGAATTGAATGAGCAACAGAAGAAAAGAAAAGCGTCAAAGTTCAGTTGAAGCTCAACCATTACACAAATAAAATAAAAAGAAACTGGGATTTAATTAAGCAAACCTGAAGCAAATGCAGGTTGTCAAAGATGCATGCTAGAATGAAGGTACAAGGAGAGGATTGCAAAGAAAATGGTTGATCTTGTCATCAAAGAAGAAGACTTTGCAGAAGAAAGACAAGAACCAAAAGGAACAAGCCATGAACCCAACTCACAGCTGAAGCTATATGATAATTACTTGAAAGAATCAAGGGACATGGAAGTTATCTCAGCTGAAGAATTTGAGTTTTGAAGAGGTCAAGAAGGAATTTGATAAGCTTGTAAACAGTTGAGTCCTTTACACCAATGAATATTGAAGCCACAAGCCTAGTTTAAAAGAGATTTTGGTGAAGAGCTTCAGACAAAGGACTCCAAAAAGAATGAAAGATGATAAGAAAGGATGATGAACCAACCAAGAAGTCTGGGAAAAGAAGGAAACAGATGGCAAGGAAAGGTTTGCATACAAGTGTTGATAAGAATGACTCTGAAGACAGTGAACAAGATGATTCTGTCACAGGTACTAAAACTCCAATTAATCCTGTTCCTGTAGCTATGAAAACACCTAGTATAGCCACCTATAAGATAATCAAGCAAGGAGAAAAAGGAGTGTACCAAATAGTTAGGGAAGATGGAACTGACATAGTGTACATTAATTTTGGTGCTATGATGAAGTCTATATCTAGAGATGATCTTACTGAGTTGTATAGGATTGTAATGAATAGATATGGGATGAATGGACCAGAGGATAAACTAGAGAGGGTATTTTAGAAATATTTGAAGGATATGTTTGAAGAACCTCTTAGTACAGATCCTATATGGAGTGATTAGACAGCCAACAGATCTTAAGTTGGAGATATATGAGTCCTTGTAAGTACATTGCTTAAACTAGAGATTCCTTAAGCAATTTTGTCTATCTAAGTTGTCATTTAAAGGAATATATCTTAAAAGGTGCTAAAAGTATTAGAGTGCCTTATCCTTAAGAAATTTTCGCATCATGAATCAACTCAAAGTGCTCAATTGAAAGGTCTCTATAGTATATTGTACAAACATAAATTATATTGATCCCTTCTTAGCAGAATCATGGATAACACAAGAGCTCAACAAAAGGCACTGGATGATGAATTAGTCGCCCCTACTAACCGTCTCAAGATAGGGAAAAGTAATCTCCGACTAAGCTCAAATCTCAAATCCAAGGAACCTACTCTTCAAGTGGTATTAGATGCTCTCAAACTCACTCCATTCTACAAAGCATTTGAGATCACTGCTGATGTACCAGATATATACATGCAAGAGTTCTGGATCACTATCTCCAGACATCATTCTTTACTTCGTTTCAAGTTGAATGGAAAAAGTCATACTGTTAACATAGACAACTTTAGAGATATGCTCAAAATTTACCCTAAACTCCCTGGTCAGATATTTGAAGAACCCCCACTTGAAGAGGAGATTCTATATTTTATTAGAGACCTTGGACACACTGGTGAGACCAAGTTTTTATCCGATGTCAACGTCAATCACATGCATCAACCATGGAGATCATTTGCTGCCATAATCAACAAGTGTCTAAGTAGAAAAACTACTGCTATGGAAAGTCTTTGTTTGTCACGTACTCAAATTCTTTGGGGAATGTATCATAACAAGACTGTTTATTATGTCTACTTGCTGTAGGAAGATTTGGTGTATCAAGTGGAGAACAAGAATTCTAAGAAGAACAATGACATGTATTATCCATGATTCACCAAAGTCATTTTAGACTACTTTATGGCAAAGGATCAGGCAATACCAAGGAGAAAAAAGATGTTTTGGCACTATGCCAGGGATGACTTCATGTTCACCACAATAAGAGTCATTTCTAAGCATCAGGACACATAGGTATACGGCGCTATTCTCCCTCATCACTTGACCAACCAAGCCATGTTGGATTCAGAATCCTACAAGACTTATCTTGCTTATGCTACTGGTGAGAAGATTCTAAAACCCAAATATGTCAAAAATAAAGCTAATTTTGAATCATCTCCCAAAAAGTAGACTGCTACCACTGCTAAAGGCAAGAGACTCAAGACTTCAGCAAAGGCGGCTAAACCTGCCAAGAAGAAGCAACCTGCAAAGACATCTAAAGCTAAAGGTCTAACAGTGCTATCTGAAGTTGCTTTAATAGAAGCTGAACAAATGAAGCTAGCCACAAAAAGAAGTCTGATAGAAACTCACAGCTCTCACATCAGCGGCTCAAGTGTAGATAAAGGAACTGGTAGTAAACTAGGGGTTCCTAATGTACTGACATATAGATCTGATGATGAGCAAATCTCTTGGAAGTCCAGTGACGAAGAGGATGATGATGAAGTAGGCTTGAATGATGATGATGATGACAATGATGATGATGAAGATAATGATGATTATGATGACGTTGCTGATAATCAAGATGATGATGATCAAGAAGATGATGGTCAAGATGATGAAGATCAAGATGATGTTAATAAGCAGACTGATTCAGACAACGATGGTGATGACTTTCTTCATCCCAAGCTCTCAACTCAAGATCAAGAAGTAAGACATAATGAAGAAAGTGATGAATAAATTCAAGGTGTGAATGTTAATGAAGAAGAGTTGGATGAAGAAGAGATAAATGATAAAGACAAAGCGAATGAATTATACAGGGACGTGAACGTCAATCTGGAAGGATGAGATATTGAAATGACAGATGCTCAACCGACTAATGTTCAAACTACTCAAGTAATAGAAGATACTCATGTGATCATAACTCCGGTCAATCCTGATGGTAAACAGCAAAGTTCTTCTGTGTCATCTGGCTTCGTTTCTAACATGCTCAACCCCAGTCCAGATATAGGTATTGACTCTATATTTAATCTTAACATTGAGTCAACTTCACTGATAGATGTTCCGGTTACTACTATTTCCGAGCCACTTCTTTTGTCTACAACAACTCTTCCTCCACCACCTACTCCTCTCATCACACATCTGCAACAAACACCAGTTCCTACACCAGTAGTTGTTCCAAGCTCCTCCCTACAAGATCTTCCCAACTTTGGCTCTTTATTCGGGTTTGACCATAGACTAAAAACTTTGTAAAACAACTTCTCTGAGTTCAATCAAACGAATCAATTTGTTTTAGCAGTTTCTTCAATTCCCGGCATTCTTGATACGTACCTTGCCAACAAGATGAATGAAGCCGTCAAAATAGCTGTTCAATTACAGTCAGACATACTCAGAGATGAAGCTCAAGCCGAAAATGAAGAATTCCTCAATAAACTTGATGACAACATAAAGAAAATAATCAAGGACCAAGTCAAAGAACAAGTTAAGGCATAAGTCTTTAAGATTTTTCCGAAAATTGAGAAGACTGTAAATGAACAACTCGAAGCTGAGGTTCTGACTCGTTCATCCAATGAATCTAAGACATCTCATGATGTAGCCGCCAACCTATCTGAATTAGAGCTGAAGAAGATTCTCATAGACAAGATGGAGAGCAATAAGTCAATCCACAGATCTGATGAACAGAAGAATCTTTACAAAGTATTGGTTGACACTTACGAAAGTGACAAGCTCATACTTGACACTTATGGAGATAATGTTTCGTTTAAAAGACGTCGAGATGATGAGGATTAAGACGAAGAACCCTCCGCTTGATCAAAGCGGGGGTCTAAAAGAAGAAGAGCGGGAAAAGAACCAAAGTCAACCAGTGCACCAAAGGAAAAGACCTCCAAGACAACTGGCAAGTCTACTAAAGGGTCCAAATCTTATTACAAGTCTGCTAGCGAGTCTGCTCAAGCAGAGGAGCCAAGGCATGCTGCCAAAGATTTAGAAGAACCCGCACATCTGGAGTTCAAAATAGGAGTTACTAAAGATCAACCTAATGAAAAGACCTCTCAGCTTCCTGATTGGTTTCAAAAACCAGCAAAACCTCTTACTCCCGATCGTGATTGGAACAAGACTTTGCCTAATGCTCATGGACCTCTTCAACCTTGGCTAAGATCTTTGGCCCAGATGGAAGATCCGCATAAGTCGTTTAATGAGCTGATGGATATTCCTCTTGACTTCTCAGCATTTGTGATGAACCGACTTAAAGTTGATACTCTAACTCCTGAATTATTAGCCGGTCCAACATTCAAGCTGATGTAAGGATCATGCAAGAGTCTGGAAGAACTTGAATATTTCTTTGAAGAAGTCTACAAGGCAACCACTGATCAGTTAGACTGGAACAACCCTGAAGGTCAGTAATATCCTTATGATCTGCGAAAGCCACTACCATTGATACCTAATTCTCGAGGTTGTCGTGTCATACCTTTTGATTACTTCATCAACAACGACCTAGTGTATCTATGTGGTGGTGTCTCAAGCCGAACATATACAACTTCAGTGATGAAGACAAAGGCTGCAGATTACGAGAATATCAAATGGATTAAAGATCTGGTCCCTAACACAATGTGGAGTCAAGTGCCAGTTAGCTACGACAAATATGCACTTTGGGGAATCTCATAATGAGGGCGAAAACGACAACAATTCTATGGATTTGCTGCTAACAGGGAATCTGCTCGAGATGTCTACTCCAAACGTAGAATCATTGCTGTCACAAAGCTTCAAATAGTCAAATGGCATAATTACAAGCATCTGGATTGGATCACTGTTCGTAGAGATGATGACAAGCTGTATAAATTCAAAGAAGGCGATTTCAACAGGCATCACATCCAAGACATCAAAGATATGCTGCTTCTTCTTGTTCAAGGCAAGTTGACAGATCTCACTATTGAAGAATGCCTGGCTTTTAATGTCTCCTTGCGAATGTTTACAAGAAGCGTTGTCATCTAAAGGCGTGTGGAAGATCTTCAATTAGGTGTCGAGAGTTACTAAAAGAAGCTCAACTTCACAAATCCGGATACGTACAGATTAGATGTTAAACGAAGGGAAGCTTATACATCATACTCTAATCCTAGGGGTTTCATTTACCAGAACAAAGACAAGAAGAACAGATTGATGCATATTGATGAACTACACAAGTTTAGTGACGGTACACTCAATGATGTTTGGACTGCTCTTGATGATCGTCTAAAGGGAATTCGGATGAAGTATATGCCTCAGACTATCTGGAGACAAAGTGATAGAGATAAAGTAGGAGCTATGATCCAAGCAATTAATAAACAACTAAAGACCAGGAGGATTATGCGGAGCTTGGAGAAATTGGTTGGTGGGAGACCGTACGAGGGAGACTTTCGGCTGCTACAAAGGACCATATGATTTATCATATGATGTCCTCATCATAACAGGTCAATCCTTATACGTAATTAATAACTTGTGAAATTTGTATATATGCAGTGTAGACATTATGGTGATATTAAGGAGTGCTTGAGTACAAAATTTTCAAGAATTTCTTAGTAAATTCAAAAAATTTCAAATTATTGTACTCAGCACTGTCTTATATACCCTCAAATATTGAGGGGGAGCATTAAAATGTTCCTTTTAGTTAATGTGTAAAATTTTGTCCCCGAAAGTTTAATCAATTGATATAAAAAATATCAAGGGATTAACATTTTGGATAAGGGGAGAAAATGTAAATAACTGAATCTAATTTGTATTGAAATGTGATTATATAAAATAGACTCAATGCTCTCTACACTTAGCATGTACTACGATTACGGTGCACATGTTAAGGGGTAGCCTTTTAGTGGTGATGAAAAACTTTCAAAGTGTAAATCTTTTGATATTTATATCAAACACTTTGATTGAATTTTTTTAATGATTCTGGTTTCGATTGTGATGGAATACCTAAAAGACCGACCATGTACTTTAATTTATGGAGTTATAAGGTGGTTAGGTATAGGTATTCAAATCCCATGATCCAGCCAAAACCGGAGGGATCTACCTAGGGATATCCACT
>BQNB010083220.1:0-29093 GCA_026074375.1 Tanacetum coccineum
ATATATCTTGATATATTTTTGAAAATCAAAACATATCAACATATTATTAATCTTAATACTATTTATTATTATTGTTTTGGATAGTAGAACACAAATGGTGGCTTGGCTCAATTGGTTAACCTCTTTGCATATCAACCATAGGTCATGAGTTTAATCCTTGACAACACCTTAATTTTTAGAAAAAATCCGGAAATTAATTAAATTAATTGATAAATTCGAAAATTATTGAAAATTATTAATTGTAGGTGGCGATGTCACTAATTCATATTAATCCAGTCATAGTTAGCCCCATATATATGTTATAGATAACCTTGTTAATTCTTAATTGGTTGTTCATGCAAAATTGATGATTAGAATTTAGACATTAAAAGTTGAGTTTTTCTTTAGTTTTCAGATTGTTAGACACATTGTTACTAAAAAATTCGTAAAATATTCATCGTAAGTAGAAAAAATTTGAATTTTTTATGGTAGATCCACGACTCAGTAAGCTACAACTTTGTAGTTTACTACAAAAGTTGGGGAAGAACCAAGCTATGTACTGACGGGGCCTGAAGTCGACTGTCTATCAACTTTTATGTGTTATGTGGTATATATTTATATATGGCTTACACAATCGATTATATCGATGTATGTGGTCGGATTCATTGGAAGAAGGTGACTTATATGAATATATACATAGTTTATTAGAATCATTATTAATATTTGTATGACTTAATTGTTAAGTGATTAAATAAATGTTATGTGTATTAGTTGTTGTTTATATTGTTTTGTTTTAAGTATTGACTTGTGAGAAAACAAAAGGGTTTTTTTTGTTTGTAAAAGAATAAATGGTTGTTTGTTTTGTGTGCTGAAAAATGTTGAATTAGTAAAATTACCATTGTACCCTTTTATATGAAATACGTGTTGAATAAAAAATTAATTGGATAAAATTAGTGGAAGGTTAGATATGTAAAGTAAAATAAAAATGATGACTTAATTTAGAAACCCTCACTTTCATGGCTTTTTCTACAAAGTCATCAATTTATCTTAAGCACTAAACAAACACTCAATCAATGGCTTAATAAACTTACCAATTTATGAATTAAGTCTTTTTAAGTTATTATCAAACACTATCTAAATAAATGTTATGTGTATTAGTTATTGTTTATATTGTTTTGTTTTAAGTGTTGACTTGTGAGAAAACAAAATGGTTTTCGAAAAAAATAAAATATAAACATGACTAATAAATATGAAATAAGATTTATTATAAACTGTTAATTGCGAAGTCTTATGTGTCAATCGGGTGTGGTTATCTATAATGTTAGAGCTCATACATTAACTTCTCACGACGAGACTTGCAATTTAATAAGTTTATAATGTGTTTTAAATCAAAGATTGAATTTTATCAATGACGAAATTTGCAAAAGTATTATTTATTTGCAAGGCATATCACCGAGGGCTTGATGTTGATATACTCTATAAATCCTCGATATCTTGCAATTATTTAGAATGCGCGAATGGTCTAGGATTTGAATAATTTTTAATCATTCTGTAATCTTTTCCCGCGATAGAATAAGAAATATTTAGATTTGAAAACACGTTGAATCGTTAATTTTTAAAGGTAACACTATTTATAGATTAGATGTATAGAAAATAAGTGATACCATAATAAATAACTTAATTGAGTAAAGTTTTATTAAAATTCATGATACGAAGATGTATGTTACTTCTTCAGTTCATTATTTTTGAACGTCAAATGTAAATTTACCCTTTTCAAATAAGTTGTTTCCATCCAATTTGTAAGAAACACTTGCATTTGCCTTTTACATTGCGTGAGACGTAGTTAGATTGCAAACCCAAGGTGATTATACACTCTTCGTGAGACGTTGGTGTCACATAATCACAGTTCTTGATTGGACGACTTAATCGAGGTAAGCGGGTGAGACCTTGTAAAACCCAAAAATTTGGTTTACATTTTTATTTCACCATTTTGAATATAATCTAAGTTTGAATAATAAGTCTTTAACATTAAAACCTTAGGTTGTAATTATTTATGTATTATAAATACATTAACATAAGGGTTTGTTTATAAATAATATAACAGTATATATATATATATATATATATACTATATATGATATATTATATATAATATTATATATTATATATATATTTTTTTGCCCCCCCCCCCCTTTATTTAGCATGATATCTTTTTTTTATTTACAAAACATATTTTAAGTATTAAGTGTAAAAGGATTAAGGCAAATCTTTTAAAATATTCTAAAAGAATAAGAAAGTTTTGTCTCCCTCTTCTCTCCCATATATTCAGCCGATCTCTCCTCTCTCCCTCATTATTCTCTCACAAAAATTTTACTCCAAAACTTGTGTTCATCCATAGAATTTGCAAGAAGAAGAAGGTGGTGTAGTAATTGGTGATTCCGGTAGTGTTTTCCAAGCCTTGGTGTTTTTGATGTGATTCTTGGCTTTAATTCTTTGGTGTTCTTGTTCTTGTGATCCTCTTCATTCTTGATTCTCTAAGGTATTCCATGTTCTTTTATTCATTCTTTGTGTCACCATGATTACAAATTATTTTTGATTTATAAATATCATTACAAATCATAAAATGAAAACATGTGTAATAATCTGGTAAAATTCTTTATGATTGAACCTGAAATAATCTTGTTAAAATCATGTTATGAAACCCTAGATCATCATTAATGATGTTTTAATGAAAACCTACAAGATTAGAAACCCTAGGATATGTTTTTATGAAGAGGATTGGTTAGAATTAGGGTTTATATGTCTTTATATTTCTGTCCAGAATTTTGGGTCATATTGATCGGGGTATAACTTGGTGATAAAAATGAGTTTTGACATGATTCTTAAGCCTAGAGTTAAATTCAAAAAGTCTAGTTTCTGGAAAATTCAGGCTCATGTCCATTGGAGGTCGGGAAGGTCGATTTTTAATTTTTATAAGATTAAGTGTCGAATCTGGAATTTGTATCCGAAAAATTTAGTAGTAGTATTTGGATTTTTTTAATTATCTATACCGTTAAGGAGTTGCCTTTTAAAATTCGATAAACTGGTAAATTCTTCATGATATTAGTACAACCATGATTTTTTTCAGAGTTCTGGAGTTGTCTAAGTAGGGTTTTTACGCGTAAACTTTTCGAAAGTACCAGCAGGTCATTTTCCGGATCAGTTTTAGTAACGATGTTTAAAAGGGTATTTATACATGGAAATAAAATCAACCAAAATTCATGGGCATACTAGACATATGTGGGAACCTTTGTGATTTTTGATAAAATTTTAAGAGGTCGTTCAATGGGTCTATAAAATTAGAAACCAACTCTTAAAAAGGTTTACAGATTCTGGAAATTAAAAAAACCCTAATTAGGTTTCATTAAGTGCTATAAGTAGTAAGATTTAGCAATGAACATATTAATATAAGATATTAAATAAAAAAAAAAAATTGATATGTAATCATGGATTCTTGTAGATTCGGTGAAGAGGGAGTGATCTCTTAACTTTGTGTTCTTTCTCTCCATTGCGTGTTTGTTAAGGTACAGATATTTCATCCTTTTAGTAAGGACACCTCGTGACTTGATTCTCATTTGTTTTAGCTACTTTGATTCGTTTGATATTCCGTCCGATTTTATATCCGTACTTATGACTCATTGATATCCATTGATATTCTGTTTGATTTCATATTCGCATTCATGATTCCTTTGATCTTTGTTTGAATATGATATTAGATCAGTTATCTTGATTGAATTATTGGTAACTTGTTCAGTTTTCTTAAATCTTTGCCCGAGCTATTTGAACTAGTTCATGGACGGGTCCCATGACCATGTAATTGATGCACCAATGGCATGGAACTATCTGGTGGCGGTGTTTGTGATAGTTCACGGCGTTCCCTTTTGATATGGATGGCCTTTGCTTATTAGTATTTACATATGTATGTATACTCGTCATTGTACTTGTGTATATGGATATGAATTTGTTTTGCAGGGAGCGTATGGATGCATCTTAGGTATTATTTTTTTCGTTCAGTTCAGGTGAATGGTTGTGTGTGTGCTATACACCCCATATCACATTTGGTACATCAGGAGTTGTAATCTGGGTACAAACTTATTATGTGGCTATAGTATTATATCTGTTTAGGGTTCTATTCATGTATCATGTTTATTCATTTATCTGAGCTCGTGGGCATTCCTTTTTTATTCTCGATTCTTATTCATTTGATTTATATTTCATACGATATTTATTTAGCAGGTTCTCGTGATTCGTTTCATTTATTCTTTTGTCTTATTACCTTTTTATTATTATATTTGTTCACTAAGCGTTAGCTCAGTCGCATTTTTCTTTTCCTGCGGCAGGTAATAAGCGGGAAGCTGGGATTTGAGTGTTGAGAGTAGGAAGCTTTTAGAGGACCGACCCTTGATAGATTTCCTTTGTTTGGATTTATGTTTAAGACTTCTTTCGTTTGAAGATCTCTTTTCATTTAGACTTTGTTGGAATTTTAATACTTTTGGAAGTCATTTTGTTTCATGGACTTTAGATTTTTATTTAAATAAAGTTTTCGCTTGCGTGTATTTATGTTTTGATATGACACCATAATGTGACTCTTGGTCTCTTTATCAGAGCGGGATGTTACAATTATGGTATCAAAGCCAGGTTACGCCTTGTAGAACCTAGGTCTAGGTTTCCTTTTTATAGGATCGCTTCCTTTCGTATTTTTATCTTAACTTTAATTTGTCTTCGCAACCTGCTGCTAAGGGGCAAGTATTTTCTTCGACCAAGGATCAGGCAGCTAACTCTTCAGGTACCGTTTCGGGAACTCTCTTCTTGAATGGTCGTGTTGTTTTTTTGTCTTATTTGATACGGGTGCAACACATTCTGTGGGCTTTAGGGTTTCATTTGCTAAACAATTAGGCATACTCCCCTACACTACTTAATTATACCTTATCGATATCTACGCCTATGAAAAGCCTGACCACGAATATCAGAACTGTCCGCTTCATTTTGATGATAAGATTCGTTTTGCTAATTTGCTTCCCTTAGAAATGAGTGACTTCGATATTATTCTTGGTATGGATTGGTTGGCTGAACATCGCGCCCCAATCGTTTGTCATACCTAATTCGTGTTATCTTTGATGATTCTGAATAAAACCCTGAATTCATCTATCTATTTTAATTTCGATTTCAATTTCGAGGACGAAAATTTCTTTTTAGAGGGGAAGAGTTGTAAAACCTAAAAATTTGGTTTACATTTTTATTTCACCATTTTGAATATAATTTAAGTTTGAATAATAACTCTTTAACATTAAAACCTTAGGTTATAGTTATTTGTGTATTATAAATACATAACATAAGATATTTGTTTTTAAAAAAATATAATAAAAATATAATAGTAAATATATATATGGCCCCCCCCCCCCCCTGTATTTAGTATGTTATCTTTTTTTATTTACAAAACCTATTTTAAGTATTAAGTGTAAAAGGATTAAGGTAAATCTTTTGAAATCTTCTAAAAGAATAAGAAATTTTTGTCTCCCTCTTCTCTCCCATATATTCAGCCGATCTCTCCCCTCTCCCCCGTTATTCTCTCTCAAAAATTTTACTCCAAAACTTGTGTTCATCCATAGAATTTGCAAGAAGAAGAACGTGTTGTAGTAATTGGTGATTCCGGTAATGTTTTTTAAGCCATGATGTTTTTGGTGTGATTCTTGGCTTTAACTCTTTGGTGTTCTTGTTCTTGTGATCCTCTCCATTCTGGATTCTCTAAGGTATTTCATGTTCTTTTGAATTCATTATTTGTGTCACATAATTACAACCATAATTTTGCATATAAAAATCATTTAAAATATAAAGGAAAACATGTGTAATAATCTGGTAAAATTCTTTATGATTGAATCTGAAATAATCTTGTTAAAATCATGTTATGAAATCCTAGATCATCATTAATGATGTTTTAATGAAAAGTTACAAGATTAGAAACCCTAGGATATGTTTTTATGAAGAGGATTGGTTAGAATTAGGGTTTATATGTCTTTATGTTTCTGTCCAGAGTTTTGGGTCATATTGATCGGGGTATAACTTGGTGATAAAAACAAGTTTTTGAAATGTTTACTTGAGCTTAATGATAAATTCAAAAAGTATAGTTTAATGGAAAAATCCATAGGCTTCATGTCCATTGGAGGTCCGGGAAAAGGAAGGTCCGATTTTTAATTTTTATAAGATTAAATGTCGAATCTGGAATTTCTATCCGGAAAATTCAAAACCGTAAGGAGTTAACCTCTAAAATTCGAACTGGTAAATCTTCATGATATTAGCTACATCCATGATCTTTTTCAGAATTTTCTGAGTTGTCTAAGAAGGGTTTTTACGCGTGAACTTTTCGAAAGTACCAGCATGTCATTTTCTGGATCAATTTTAGTAAGGATGGTTAAAGGGGTATTTATACATGGAAATAAAATCAACCAAAATTCATGGGCATACTAGACACATGTGGGAACCTCTGTAATTTTTGGTAGAATTTTAGGAGGTCATTTAATGAGTCTATAAAATTGGAAACCAACTCTTAAAAAGTTCACAGATTCTGGAAATTAAGAAAACCCTAATTAGGTTTCATTAAGTGCTATAAGTAGTAAGATTTAGCATTGAACATATAAAATAAGATATATAATGATATGTAATCATGGATTCTTGTAGATTCGATAAAGAGGGAGTGATCTCTCGTCTTTGTGTTTTTTCTCTCCGTTGCGTGTTTGTTAAGGTACAGATATTCTGTCCTTTTAGTAAGGACACCTCGTGACTTGATTCTCATTTGTTTTAGCTACTTTGATATCATTTGATATCGTCCAATTTGCTATCCTACTCTATACTCTTTGATACTCGTTGATACTATGTTTGATTCATATTCGCATTCATGTTTCCTTTGATCTTTGTTTAATATGATATTAGATCAGTTATCTTGTTTCAATTATTTAGATAATTGTTTAGTTTGCTTAAAATCTTTGTCACGAGGCTATTTGATCTGAGTCATGGATAGGTACCATGACCATGGTCATTGATGCACAATGGCATGGCAATTTCTGTGCGTCTGTGAATTAGTTCACGGCGTTCCCTTTTGAATGATGGCCTTTGATTATTATTAGCTTACATATGTATGTAGAAAAATAAAATATAAACATGATTAATAATTATGAAATAAGATTTATAATAGACTATTAATTTTGAAGTCTTATGAGTCACTTGGGTGTGGTTATCTATAATTTTAGGGCTCATAACTTCCCACGACGAGACATGCAATTTAATAAGTTTATAATGTATTTTAAATCAAAGATTGAATTTTATCAATGACGAAATTTGCAAAAGTACTATTTATTTGCAAGGCATATCATCAAGGGTTTGAGGTTTATATACTCTGTAAATCCCTGATATCTTACAATTATTTAGGAAGGGCGAATGGTCTAGGGTTTGAGTGGTTTTTAATTATTCTTTAATCTTTTCCTACGATAAATAAAGAATTCTTTAGATTTAAAAACACGTTGAATCGTCAATTTTTAAAGGTAACACTATTTATACATGAGATGTATAAAAAATATATGATACCGTAATAAATAACTTAATTGAGTAAAGTTTTTATTAAAATTAATGATACGAAGATGTATGAATGCTTCTTCGTACATATTTGCCACGTCAAATATAAATACCCTTTTAAATAAGTTGTTACCATCCAATTTGAAAGAACACTTGCATTTGCCTTTTACATTACGTGAGACGTAGTTATATTGCAAACCCAAGGTGATTATACACTTTTCGTAAGACGTTGGTGTTACATAATCATAGTTCTTGATTGGACGACTTAATTGAGGTAAGCTGGTGAGACCTTATGCTCAAGGCATAGATGGGATAAAACATGCTTACTAACATATTAATGTAATAAAGTAAGTCCCATAATGTTATAGGAATTTCACCGGTGGCAATTATTGATCGTCAATTACCCTGTGAATACCCCATCGCTAGCATATCAACTGATGTGATGGTGGTATGTTAAGTTAGATCCTAGGCCTTAGAAAATTAATTGTTTATATATTTAAACATGAGTAGTTAATTTTCTTCAAGGGGTATTATCGAAAATACTAAAATCTTGAACTTAATATGTTTAGTAGATGGCACTACCTGTCTAAAACATAAACCATACGGCTTTCATGTCGATGTTTGAAAGAGAAAAACTTTCTGGTTCAAATTTCAATGATTGGTTTCATTCACCTAAGATGCTCTTGAGAGTTAAAAAGAAATTGTTTGTCATTGAACAGCCTATTCCCTCTGCTCCACCTGCCGATTCCAAGTACTTGCGCAATGGAATGCGGTTTATGATGCTCATAATGAGGTTGCTTGTCTTATGCTCAAAAGTATGACTCCTGAACTTCATAGACAGTTTGAAAATTCCTCACCTTATGAAATGCTTCAGGAGCTTAAATCCATGTTTAAGAAACAAGCTGGAGTAGAGCGATTTGACCTAATCCAAACTTTCCATGCTTGCAAACAAGAGGAGGGAAAATCAGTTAGCTCATATATACTAAAGATGGAGGGATATGTGGAGCAACTGGAACGTCTTGGTTATGTACTCCCACAAGATCTTAGTGTTGGTCTAATCATGGCCTTACTAGTAACTTTGCTGGATTTGTAAGGAACTACAATATGCATAACATGGGGAAGACAATTGGTGAACTACATGCTCTGCTTATTGAGTATGAGAAAGGTTTACCTAAAAAGGCTGCTACACCACAAGTAATGGCGATTCAAGGTGGTAGTTTCCAGAAAGTCAATAAGAAATCGCTTAATGCTAAAGTCAAAGGTAAAGGAAAAGGCAAGGGAAAGGATAAAAGTTATATCCCTAAGCCTAAAAACCCTAAACCTTCTGCTAAAGAGCACCCGGCAAAGGATGATGCCTGCCACCACTGCAAAGAGGTGGGACATTGTAAGAGGAATTGTCCTGCTTACCTTGCTGAGTTGATTAAGAAGAAGAAGAAAGTTAGCACTGCCAGTTCTTCAGGTATCTTCACTATAGAATTATTTTCTTTCCCTAATAAATCTTGGGTGTATGACATTGGAAGTTATAACTTAGTTTTACCTAATGGCCTAGTGATTTTTTAGACAATTGTCATTATGCACCTACTATAACTAGAGGTGTTGTTTTAGTTTCACGTTTGGTAGACAATGGTTTTGTCCAATGTTCTACGGATTATGAATATTCAGTTTCTAAGAATTATGTTCTTTATTTTAATGCTATTTCGAGTGATGGTATTTATGAAATTGATATGCTTAATCTTGTGCCAAATATTAATTCTATTTATAATGATAGCTACTTCATTACCTTTACGGGTGATTATAGTCGTTATGGTTATGTTTATTTACTTAAACATAAACATGAAGTCTTTAAAAAATTCAAGGTGTTTAAGAATGAAGTAGAAAATCAACTCGGGAAGACTATAAAGGCACTTCGATCAGATCAAGGAGGCGAATATATTAGTCAAGAGTTTAAAGATTATCTGAAAGCTTCTGGAATTGTCCAGCAGCTTACATGATGCGGTAGTCGTAAGGACTTCAACACGAAGTTTTACAACTCCCTAGGCAGTGTACCTAATCATTGTAGTGTAGTATAGGCAAAACTAGGGGGTTGTTATCGTTCTCAAGGAGAATAGGTTGGGAAGGCTTGATCATGGTCTAACATAATTCTAGGGGTTGAGAGATGATTCTTTTTGTGTTTTTATATTTATAGGAAAGCAGGTAAATATCATGATTTGAGAGGTTGGCTTGTTTAACTTATAACTAAACTAATTAATATCTAAACTACTAGTGATAACTTTATGATAAACAAATGTATTTACCTAATCATGCACTACTCCTCAGATTGCTATTCCTAGATCTGTTGGTTTGCCACACTTGTGATGATCTGTGTAAGTATTTCCTAGGTCATGAACAGATTACACGAACCCGACGTCTATTTAATATTCTGTTAAGGCAACACACAAGTAAGGTAGTATGAAGACTATTACAAGGCCCCTAAGAGTATATTAAATGCATGTGAAATATCTTAAGAGGGATCAACCATATAGTGGGTAACGTAGTATGAAGACTGTTACCGATGGTATCCTTTCTACACTAATCGCATTTCCCTAGACATATCAACAGCGATACAGACAAAAGCTGGTTTTCTAAAGCCTAACGCGCACATTCATTAACAAGAAGCAACATCAAAAGGATCTACAACCTAAGTTTCATGCAATCATAGATAAATACAAAGGAGGGTTTAGCATCGCATGTTATAAAGAAAGCAAGAAGATAAATCAATCAAACAACACATATTGAATGATTAATGATAAATAACCTTACTTGATTAAAACATGGATTCAAGGTAGTACAATAGGGTTTTGAGACCCTAAAAACGACCTACAAAGCTGCTAGAATGACTAGGGTTCGTCTCCCTAGGTTTATACAAAGTTACACACTTAAAACCCTAAAAACGGTTTTATATTTATAGAGATATCGATGTGACGGCGTCGCTTAGAAATCCTGACACCGTCGCCACGTAGATGATTCTAGATCCTCTTTAAGTCGGCCACGTCTTGATGCCGTCGTGAAATTCCTGACGCCGTCCCTATATAGATCACGACGGCGTCGCTTTATGCCTGTGACGCCGTCTCCAGCCATTATATGCATAAATCTTTAAGAGATTTGGTGTAGGTTTGTAATCTTGTCTTTTTCTTTTCCAAATGAGCCCACGTCACATGTATCTCCTCTAAAAGCCATCCAAGTGCTAAAAACCTAAAAACAAACGATTAAGCACGTAATCTGGGCATATTTGCATGATTTATGGGGTTAACTGACCTCGATAAAGTGTATAAAATGACACCTCATCAAATACCCCTACACTTAGGATTTGCTTGTCCTCAAGCAAATGGGCTTTTCTACCTAGACAATAGCAGTATTAGGGTCATTTAACCTACTCTTTAAAAGCATCTTACAACACAACCTTCTAGACCTCGTAATTAAAAGCACGAAAAGTATATACTAGCACCTCACATAAGTGTTTGGGATTCTCTCTTTCACTCGGGTGTATAATAAATTATAACAACTATGGGAAACGGAAAATTAACACTCATTACCTGTCATAGCATATAAATTACCATAGGCTTGGTAAAGGATCAAACCTCCACCGTTAGGCGCAAGCATTATTCATTACTATCTAAGAGTGTTATCCCAATAACTAATCCATATCACAACACATAAGCTATACCAATAAGATATAAGCAAACCAAATAAGCTTAAATAAGCTTCGAACCACAAGAGAAAGAAAGAAAGGAAATAGAAGAATATTAGATTAAGAAAGAGAGAGAGTTTGGTGGATATTTACATATATGAAAACACACACATGAAATGACCAACACCATCTCCATGTGTGGAGAGGGTCAATTTATACCCTTGACCAATCTAATGGCGTATGGGCTTTGTAGATGGGTCGGGCTTGGCTTGTGTTAGGCTTTGGCCAGTTACATGGACGTTACTTGCTTAAAGTCCAAGCCCATTTATCCTGATTAGCCTATTACAGTACAAGACCTAATAATAATTGAGACGACCGATAACATTCTTGTTCGACTTAATAGAATTAAGGCTAACAATCTCCCCTAATATTGAGGTCTTCTTTGATCTCCCCAACGTTGACGTTCTTGATGGAGGTTATCTTGATTTGACTTTATCTTCCCCAATGTTGAAGATATGACGTTTGAGTTTTGCCTTCTTTGGTCCTGTCTTTGTCTTTTCTTATTTGTAATGGCTTTGTTCATTCATGCTTTAGACGACCGATGACATTGTTTCGGTGTCGTTTATGTGATCTTGATCTTGAGCCTTCATCTTTTGACTTTGAGTTCTTGAGATCTTTCATCTTGCATCATCTTCTTGTCTTGAATCATCCTGATTTGACTTTCTTGTTCAACTTGTGCTCTTGACCGACATACTCATACTTATTGCATTCTTGTTTGACTTATATGAACATAAGGCTAACAATCTCCCCAAAATACAATTCTTGATTTGACTTTGAAGATCTTTGTGGAAGTTTAGGATCAACACTCTTGATGCTAAGTGATTGACTTTTAGAGCTCGAGTATGAGTATGTGGTAATGAATCCGACTTCGCTGGTACATGTTTGCAACGCCGACGTTTAAATCTGCATTTAAAAGGTTAGTGATAAACAACAGATATGGACGAAAGTGTCTTTGTCACTTCGTCGAATACGCTTGCAATAACCACGGTTCCCCGTTAATCATTATAAATACAGCTTGTGATCAGATAGAATTCATATGAATCTTCTTGATAGGGTTTCGTAGCTATACTATCCGTTCTTGTTACCGGAGCATCTCAAAGCAGACAACACGGTAAGAGTGAATCGGATAGTTACTATCTTTCTGATTAAGTCGTCAATTTATTTACTGGACCAAATCGATATCCAGTTATCACAAGTTTGATTCATATAGAATCTCTCAAGTCACCTACCAAGAGCTTGTTTAATGTTGGCTCAAGCAGGATTTCCATCGTCACTGTAAATACTGAAAAGTATCACTTAGATGTTCTAGCAAGATCTCAAGGATAATGCGTAGGACTCTTTAATACCAAATGTTATATTGATCAATAATAATTTGTATTTTGACATTGTGTCCTAATGAGATTTATAATTTGATCTCTTCTTGGCTCTAGACTCGATTTGTGCACTTTAGTTTTAGTAATCGGGGAGATGACGTTGAATTGAGGACAAAGCGAATGCTATTAGACCCATACAAAGTTGAGTTACGGTTGCTACCACAACACTGAATTTATACGAAACAAGTGTCGGCTCAGCTGTATGTTGAAGGCGTTTATGAGGACCAGAGTTGCTTCATTTGGTTATAGAGTACGTGTCGGGTGGATGGCTGATTGATCAGATGACGAAGGAGGGTAGGTATTTTCCGATCCACGGGCTAATATATTTAAGGAAGTGACGACCTTGATCATGTATTCGTGAGTCATAATGAAACCTTTAGTGTATATCTAACAAATTCAACCTCCTAAATCGTAAGTTTAAACTTTTTCAGTTATGCTTACAACCTACAGATAGATGTGGGCCGCGACACATAAGCATTCAACCCTTTTTCTGACGACCGGCGGCCTGCCCATTAAATTGAACCTTTTACACATAGTAAGTCAATGAGAAACGAGAAGTGAGAGATGAAAAATGGCGCGGAGTATCTGATATTTCCCTTAATATCCCTAGCAAATGCGTGATCTCAATCGTGGGCGGGAGTCGGGCCGAGTGCATGGGGGGGTTTCTTCAGGAAATTTGTTTGGTGATTTGCGTAAGTATTCCGATATAATGTATCTTACTGCGCGGGGAGGTTAGCAGTGGGCTCGTGATGGGTGTGGTGGTTTCGGGTGTGGGAGTTTCGTGTAAGAGCTGTGTAGAGGCGTGGGGGAGGGGTCTCTCCATGAGGGCGGAATAGGCGGAGCTACTGAGGGGTACGATGAACAGATTTAGGTATGTGGATATCTAGATATTTCCAATAATCCATGAGACGATGACACTAGCACATGCTGAACTTCAACTTTAATTTCAAAGAAGTATCCCAATGTGACTCCTTTGAGTAATCAAATCAATGCTACAATGTCTCTATTTCCTTTAAATAATTTGAATCCTTTGGTGACCTACCAAATAGAAGCAAACAATCTTGAAACAATAATTTTTACAACAACGTACTTAAACTAACTTTGTAGATTCACTCGGGTACCCCTAATTGAAATCAAGCATTAAGTACTTAACACACAATTTAAGAAATTACATAATTGTTAACCCTTATTTTTGATAAAGTCTTATGCGTTTAACCTTCATTTAGTAGCTAAACATTATGACGCACATTTCAGTGAAAAGCATCATCATACTTATACTTCAACAATTTACACAAACATTGCGCAAGAACCAATTATATACGACAAACATTGCAAGAGGAAAAAAGAGGAAAAAATAGCCGGTTCAATACCTATATTGATAATAAAACAAGTGTGTTTACTAGAACTGTAAATTTTGAAAAGTGCGTTTCTATTTAATGGACTTAACCCCTAAAAAGTAGTACTGAAAACTTAATCTGAGTACTAAATTCCAATTTTTTTTAAAATAGTTTGAGTTCAATTGTATATTAATATTGTATAAACTCAAAAGATTTACGGTATATTAATATTGTAGATACTAGTAACTGAAAACGCTTATTTGTAATCATCAACATCAAGCAAAATAAAATTCTTATTTCTCCGATTAGCCCATTTACCTGAGGTTAGCAGTAAAAGAACAAGGCCATGTAAAATTCTGATGAATGGTAGCAGTAAAAAGAGGGAGAAAAAAAGTAAAAGTGACCATTAAAGAAATGAGTATGGTGAAAGATATAACTCCTCACTGTCTCACAACTGTCCACATCATGCATCTCAACCCACTCAAAATACTCCTTCACTCATAAACCAAGTTATAAATAGCGTGAGGCCGTGCCGTGGCGGCATGGTCACCTCAACCCATGTGCGAGCCATGGCGAGTCCATGCGTTATAAGGCGTGACTTAAGGCGGCACAAAATAATGAAAATATTTATAAATTTATATATTTATATCATATTACAAATATATTGAGTTTACAAAAAGTGTCATACATAAGGAATAAAGTCAAGAAACTATCTTTGCATGTAATCTTTTTCATTTCTATATAAAAATATGATTTTTATCAAAATTGAATTCAAAAAAGCCCCTTCACGCATCACGTTTTTTCACTCGTCATCTCACGTCAAGCCTTAAGCCCAAGCCTTGGTCTATTGCGTGGCGTGAAGGTCACGCCTCGCGCCTTTGCGTGGCCTTTGCGAGGCCTTTGCGCGCCTTTTAGAACCATGCTCATAACACACCCCTATCTCCTCACTTTGGTCTCACCACTCACCATTTTATTTTATTTTCCATTTTTTCACACAAACATAATTCATTTCATTTAAAATTAAAAATACAAACATACGGAAAATAAAAATACAATACGGATAGTAAAATACAATACCAAATTTAAAATACAATACGGAAATTTAAAATACAATACGAAAACGTGTTAATCTGTTTCGTATTCTGAATTAGATTTCACCTCACATTCCAACCTGAATAACTCATCATGAGCTTGTTATTCCTTCCATAAAATTCCTCCCACATTTTCAGCTTTTGCTCGTTCTTTTTTAGCCTTTGTTTCTTCTTCTAAGTATTCTTTATATGCCTCTTCATCTAGAGCTAGTTATTGTTGCTCTTTCTCAGTGAGGAATCCTTCAGTAAGATATTCATCACATTTGTCATGTTCTTCAACTGACTCCTCAACGGTTGGATAAAAAGAAATGAGAGGCATGGGTGGTTTCTCGAGTGTTGGGGGAATGCTTTGGTTAGTTTTGTTATCCATAGCCATTGAGTACTGATTATAAGAGTTGGATTAGAAGTTGTGTGAGTAAATGAATGATGATGAAGGGTATTTATAAAGGATAAGAAGTTGTGTGAGAAAAAGTAGCCGTTGGAATAGTAGCCGTTGGATTTCAAATTTGAAAATATAAATACTGAAGGATATCTAACAATACTTTATAAGGGGAAAGTAGCCGTTACAATACAGAATTTAAAATTACAATACGAAATTTAAAATTACAATACGAAATTTAAAAACCTTAACCACTGCCACTTCCAGGAACCGTATCCTTACGGAAAACCTTAACCACATTTTTCCTTGTAATGTTAAGGTAATGCATTGATGGTTTAGGAGAAAATACTGAAACATTAGCAAGTATCATAGCAGCTCCTACAGTAATATCATTTCCATAACCACCATCACCAATGACTTTGTAAAGTACTGTTCCATGTATTGTACCTGACAGATCTTTCATAGTTATTGTGAGATAGCCAAGCATATTGGGAGAATAAGACTTGACTATTGCAACAACTTGGTCAAGTTTCCCTTTCTTCAGATTATTGTCAATGTCTCCTAAACACCCACTCACAGTGCCACCATTAGCATTCACATACTCAGTGGCGCTAATCCACGACCCACTCTTAAAATCATCATCCTCATCCACATCCTCAACAACTTTCTGCATATATTCTTGTGTAGACATTACTGCCCCGTCCTAACCAAGAAGGATATTTCTTTCTTTAAGCAGCTTGGCTTGCTGAACAATACCCGCATGACCGGGTATTATCGTAACTGGATTTAGGATTGAGGGAGATGGTTCAACAAGTGTGCTACTAGAGAACTGAACAACACCTGCAGGACCGGGTATTACCCTAAATGGATTTGGGGTTGAGGGAGATGGTTCAACACGTGCGCTACTAGACGAACGCAGAACAAGTGTTAAATGGAGATCAGAATCATCTATATCAAGAACGTGTATTCCCTTGGATCATTTTTCGTTATTGAAACTGGAATCCATTTGAGAGTTGGTTAAGAAGTTGTGTGAGATAATGAGGAGATGGTGAGGGGTATTTATAACGGAAAAGTAGCCGTTGGAATTTAAAATTTGAAAATATAAATACAAGAATTTAGAAGATTAAAAATACTTTATGGTAAAACCTTACATAAACAACATTTAAAACAGAATTTAAAACAACATTTAAAACATTACATTAAAATGGTTCCTAGATTATTAATCTGATAACTCGTATTTTGAATCATATCTCTCACACCACCACGCGCAAATTTCCAAAAAGAAAAAATTTTCCCCCCACCCCCCCCCCAAAAAAAAAAATTCCCCCCCCCCATCCCCAAATCAGCCCCTTTTGTTTTGCTTAATTTTCTCCTCTCGTGCTTTTTCATCCATTGCTTTTCCTTCTAATGTTTCTCTTAAGGCTTCTTCATCTAGATGTAGTTGATGTAGCTCTTTCTCAGTAAGATATAAATCAGCCTGTGATGACGAACAACCTACACTTTCTTGTGAGCGGTAGTAGTATTTTTCCAGTAGCCAAGCTAACTTAGCATCCATTTGTTTTTCTAGTTTTGCCGCATTTCCATACATAGAAAGATTCAGCTCGTAATCTTTATCAGAACATTCTTTTAAGAAAGTGTCGATCAAAGCACGGCTCTCTTGTGAAATGTCATTACATTTCTCGTAAGCTTTTCTAAGATCGTCTTTAGTTGTGCATGAATTTTTAAATTGCAAGGCTAATACAGAATCGCAGTTTTGCACACCCTTAACTTTCGTCCAATTAGTTTATTGAACCAAGAGTTTCGACTTCAGCGTCGTGTTAATGTAAAGCGATAAGCCATTTAAAAAACTTAACAAGTTATATGTTTTAATTTTTGTTTGGGATTAAGTGTGAAAAATTTAGGTAAAAAAGAGTGGTATTTAAAAGAGGGTATAATTTAAAATTAATTTTTTTTAATGTTACAACAGATAGATTTTAAAAAATTAAAACGTTTATCTCATTTGTCATTATTTGACTCGTCCCAACGACGAGATATCCAAACTTTGGAAGTGTACGGTGGCGAGGTAAGTGGCGAGGCCACGTAGGCTGTAGCGAGCTCAGCTCGTCATCATACTCCTTTCTCTAAGAGCATTAGGTGTCATGGCTAAAAAAGTCATGCCATTTGGACCCACTCAGTGTCACATCACTACCACCTCATTCCAACACAACAATTAAAAATATCTCTTCACTCATAACACACCACTACTTATACCATTTAGGCCCCACTCATCCACAAAACACACACTCAAACACAAATCAATTTTTTTTTTTTTAAATACAAATATCTTTCTTTCTCCTTCGCCGGTTAAGCAACGAAATAAAAAGTGGCAAGCAAATGACTAAAGTTGAGGTGTGATGGCTAAACAAGTGACGAGTCACACATGGGATTAGCGAAAGCCAAAAACCATTACACCGTATGCTGTAACCCCCTTCACTTTATTCTGACCATCTGCTACTCACTTTTTCTTTTCTTTTTTGTCTCTTTTAGATTTAACATACTTCTTTTTTCTTTATTCCCCCATTTTTTGGAAGTTTCTTACCATACTTCGCCCGACCTCTATGCTAACATTCTTTAAAAAAAGACAATCGTTCTTAATGTTAAGTAGTACTTACTTTTGACCTCAATAGTACTTGATTGACCAAACTTAACATTATACTAGTACTGTAGTACAAATCTACACCAAGGTGAAAAAAGAAGTGTATTTACTATTCTTTTGTATTTACATGCAGTATACTTTGTATTGTTGATACTTAAATGCTTGTCCTTTTCAAATTCATTTCGATATAATTGTAGAGAACAGGCCATTCATCATTACAAAAAGCAACAATAAGACAGTACGTTCAGTATCACTTATATATGTATGAACAACATCATTGATCTTGCATTAGATTTGGTACACACTAAACAATGGTTTATGACTATACGGAGAATGGCTGACGGAATAAAGTTGAATAATCGTAATTAGAAGGGTTAGCAAAAGTTTAGGGGTGTTGTTAAGCTTATTTCAGTGCTTAAACTTATGTCAATAAGTAGCATTTTATTTGTAGATTGTAATGAATGTTTACTGCTTGTAGTGGCCTATAATGAAAAAGGGGAAAAGAAAACTCAAAAACTTATATGTGTTAGAAAATGAAAACTCCGTAGATATAATTTTATATTCATTCAAGTATATATAGAGTGGAAATATAAGCAAACCCTAATGGACCCAAACGAGTGGAAATATAAGCAAACCCTAATGGACCCAAACTTACAAGCCGGGCTTGGGCCTAATCCATCTAATACTCATTCGCAGTCCGAGCGGCGAAATCGCGAAAGCTCGGACTGGAGCAGAAAACAAAATAAAACATTAAAACAAACAAACATATAGAGGACAATATACGATTAAGTTGATTTTTTGTGATGCCCCCATTAGCTACAATATCACAAACACAGATCACGGTTGTGTGGATTTGTGACCTTAGCACAAATCACTAACAATTGACTAAACAATTAAAAAAACAAAAAAATTGCTAGAAGTAAAGATATTCTACTAAAAGACTTGAATAGATCCGACATGCATCTCCAAATAGCCAGAATGCGTTCACCTTCTCCAAAGAAATTATAACGTTGGACATCATTGGAAGAGACATAGAGATATTAGTGGAGATTTTTTTTAGGGATATGGTGAATGGTGGCTTTAGGTTTGACGGTGTGGTTAGGGGAGGCAGCTAAACTTACCACCAAGGTCTGGGATCAGACCCGCTCCGATACGTCTGTTTAGACAATGAAAACCCCATAGTAGAACCTTATTAAATTCAGCCACAATATATAGAGTGGAAACATAAACAAACCCTAATGGACTCAAACCCACAAATCGAGCTTGGGCCTAATCCATCTAAAAATATGAGGCAATAAGCCATAAAAATTGTTTTCTTAACCTCCTCCCTCTTTATAAGTTCATAAGCTAATAATTAAGCTGATAAACCTAAGCTTACAAGTTCATACAAATGCTTTAATAAAACTAGTTTGAACATGAATATTTATGCCGTAAACAAAAACAGTCATCTCAATTCGACAATAGTTATAGTTTGAAGTACATGGTCAATATTTGATAGTAATAGTGTTTTTGACACAATAAAGTTTGTAGAACCGTAGAGGGGGTGAATACAATTTTCTTGACATCTTTGAAGTTTATAAAACTTCAAGTCTCGAAAGAACCGAGTGGTGTACTAATCTACTTTGTAGTGAGAACGATAAATAGATAGAGATAAGAAGAGAGAAGAAGAGACACTACAATATATACTGGTTTGGGAAGGGGGGGTTTAGTCCATCCATACGTCTAGTTGCGAATTCACGACACCGATACCATTCCTAGTATAATCCTTATGGTGGTCTTGTTTATTAGTTGGGTAGTGACTACAACTGAATTAACAAGTTAACTCCCGACTCAACAAAGCTCGGCGCTCACACAGAAGAGTTAACTACCTACGGTACCGCCCTCGGAATCCACCCTTAAGAACCTATGATTCGACTTAACTTATAAACTCTAAAAGCCTTCCCTTGGAAGCTTATCAAAACCCAACTAGATCCCCAATGATCTAGGCTTGATCCAACGGATACAAGACTTCCCTTACAACTCGATTGAATAAATGAAAGATAGTTGAACCAAGTCCTAACCTAGCCTAGAGACTCGATTCTAATAGAAAGGGTATAAGAAAGAAGACCCTCGACAAACACATAAGTATGGATTAGGTACTTGTGTGGCTCTCTTACGGAGATGTGTGCGTTCTTCAATGGATGATATAGAGGAAATTAAAGAACACATATCTTAGATCTATAGAGGACTAGAGGAGAGAAAAAAGAGGAAAAAATATTTTCAAGAGGTGGGGAATACAAATGCCAAGGGTGGGTATTTATAGGCCAAGGAACATAAATTGTCAAAAAACAATTCGTGTCTGGCGCGTTGCCCACGCCCCAGTGCGTGGCCAACGCGCCAGATTCCCGAAATTGTTTTCTTTGAGACTTGGCATTTTAAACACCCGCACTTGTTAAACCCCAAATTGTAATTCACGCTATGACCTTTTAATCATTCTTATGCTCAAGGTCAACCAACTCAAATAGCCATTTGATAAAACGTTTTTGAAATATTAAAAGAATTTTGCTTATCTGACAAAGAGAAAAGAATTATCAGAAAGGGGTATTTTGGGTATTCCTCAAAGTCTAACTAGCTTAGTTGAGATTCAACTAAAGATTTGAAAATAGCTAGTTAGGGTATAATAGAATATTCTTGGAATATTCTTTGCTTGGAGAGAAAAGGGAAAAAGATTTGAAATTTGAATTTCAAATTCATTTAGCCACATGTTGGATAAGGATGAATGAGTTGTGTATGAGTTGTCATGATGTGATAGAAGGGAGCCTCTTGATATTGTTTGAAATGAAGGGTGAGGATGTGAAGAGGACACTTGGTTAAGTGGCAAGATCAATGGTAGACAGAGGGTTGCGTTTGTTGTGTGAGTGAGAAGTGAATGTTTGTGAGAGAAGTTATGTTTATTTGAGATGAAAGATCAACCCAATTGTTGAGAAGAGAATGAAGGAGTTTGGATTGATAAGGTGGCTTGATCAAGGGTAGAAAAAAGTGTATTTGTTGTGTTTGTTTGAGAAACAATCCAAGGATTGAAAAAAGAATGTGAGAACTTGGATTGATGACATGTCTTGATCAAGGGTTAAGATGAGAGTGTGTGTGAGTGTGTGTATTTTGAATTCATTGGAGAAGAAGGTAAATAGTAAATATGTGGTGAAGAATGTTTTGAAAAGATATAAAATATCTTGGTTGGGAATGTAGAGGACATAAAAGTACAACAAGTACAAGAAAGGTATATTGTGTAAGAGAATGTGAGTTGGCATTGTTGAGGATAAGATTTAAGGTTTATTTGGTGAATGTTTTTGTTATGAAGGTTTGAAGATGAAGATGAAGATAAGGATGCAATCAAAGGATTGATTTGGGTTAATAATCACATTGCCAATAAGAGGAGAAAGAGTGGACATATGTGATTGTGAGATTGTTTAGGAAGAAGATGTTTGGAGTGTGTGTGGAAGAGATGAAATCACTTGTTGGGTAAGAAGGGTAAACAAGTGATTATGAAGAATGAGTAGAGGGATTGTGTAGAAGAAGTGTGGACTTGTACATGTGAGTTTGTAAAACATTTGTATGGGTAAGGAAGTGAGAAAAATCAAAGTATGATTAACATCCAAATACCACAAACTCAATTAGTCATTTAGACTTTAATTCGTGATAATCAACAATGGATTAGATCACTAATCATCTTGATGCGAACAAGCTAAGTGCTTTGCATCTTAAGTAAAGCACATCCCATAACGGGAAAGGATGCATTTACGCAAAGTGACCTTTGACTTAGTTTGACCAATAAGGGAGGAAAACCCGTTGAACAACTTTAATCCGGATTAAGGTCAAATAATTGCTTTTGTTGGTGTAATGTTGAAAATAATGGATCATACAAGTATAGAAAGAAGTCTTGGCCTTGGCTAGAGGCGTTTAATAAAAGATTTGAGTTGGCGTTTTATAGAAAAGGGGAGGATTCGTTTTTGCTCCACTCTAAGTCTAAACCTCATTTGGAGTGTTCCTAAATGCTCAAATATCATGTACATAACTTTATTGAAGTTTCCACATGTGTCGAGTAACATGAAAGCCGACAATTGTTAAATCCGCAAAACTGATTTCACGTGTGGCGCGCTGGCCACGCGCTGACGTGTGCCCAGCACACCAGATGGTGAAATCCGGTTTTGCGGATTTAAGCTACCGTTTGTGATTTTACATTTTGTAAGTGTTTATTTGTCATCGTTAAAACATATAGGATATCCTAGTCAATGTTGCATCAACAATCTCCCTCTTTTTGATGATGACAAATACAATTTCGTAAAGCAAATAAAATTACAAACGTGGCGAAGATAAAACCGCTGTTGATAAAGTTCGCGTCTTGATCTTGGCCTTGTAAGTTGGTGAAGCTTGAACATTGTCTTCACCTTATGTGACTTAAGCTAAATAAAATTCGGAACCTATACTATTTCCTAGCAGCGACGCCAAAAACTTTGATGAGGTGGAAAAACATCACTAAGTTTTACAACTCCCTAGGCAGTGTACCTAACCGTTGTAGTGTAGTATAGGCATGACATGGGGGTTGTTATCGTTCTCTAAGGTAATAGCGTGTGAAGGTCTAAACTAGATGAATCTAAAGGTTGAAAGAAGAATATTTTGTATTTTTATATTTTACAAAGCACTTTTAAAAATCACGGTTCAATGGGGGTTATGTATTAAACTAATTATCTAAGAACAAAACTAATCTTAATGTGGAGAATTCGTGATGATAAAAGAGAAGTGTTTACATCATTATGCATATCCATAGTATGCTTCTCCTAACTCAATTTGCCTTGTCGACACTTGAGATGAATGTGTAAGTATTATCGAGAGCTTGACAACAACACAAAATGCTGTCTACGTGATACCTTGCTAGGGAAACGCACAAGTAAGGTAGTATGAAGACTGTTACAAGGCCCCTAGGGAGATAGACGCGCATTAAAATACTTAAAGGGGATCATCCATAAATGAGTAAGGTAGTATGAAGACTATTACCGATGGAATCCTTTCAACACAATCATGCCGCTCTAGATCTTCGATACACTTAAGTAACTATGGTTCTAGAATCTAAACATGCACACACATCAATCAAGAAGCAATATTATTAGAATCTACATACCAATTCACATGTAATCATAAGCAAACACTAATGAGATCTAGCCTAGCATGTTAAATATAAGTAAAGCACAATAACCAATCAAATAATAAGACATATTGAAAGATTAAAGGATAAAAGAACTTCACTATATTAAAACAAGCAAGTAGGGAAGGTACAAAAGGGTTGGGAAACCCTAAAATACTCCCAAAGTTAACTACAAATCGTTCTCTACCGAACTCCACTCCTAATATGCTATGTAAAACCCTAAAATCGAGTTTGTATATATATGAAAAGAATCCGTGACTGCGTCGCAATAAATCCTGACGTCGTCGCGCTGCGAATCTTCTAAGGGTTTCATTATGTTGGCTACTGTGCAGACGCCGCCACAAATTTTCTGACGCGGTCGCTTGATAATCCAGACGGCGTCGCAAGTATTCCTGACGTTGTCTCTACCTTTTGTGAGTAATTCTTCCAAGCTTCTTTTGTGTAAAGTCATACTCTTGTCCCGTTTCTTCCAAAATAAAGCCCAAGCCATGTGTATTTCCTCCAAATTTCTTCCAAGTGCCAAAATGCAAAAAGAAGCGATTAAGCACATATTTTAAGCATTTTTGCATGATTATAGGGGTTAAATGACCCTGAAAAAGCGTATAAAATTATACCTCATCACATTTACACACATGTCGGATAAATATGGATGAGTTATTATGTGTGAGTTGTCCATGATAGTTGACAGATGTGATGAAAGGTACCTCTATGATCTTGTTATTGAAATTTGAGGGTGAATATGTGAAAGAGGACACTTGGTTAAGTGGCAAGATCAAGGGTAGAAAGAAGTTTGTGTTTGTTATCTGAGTGAGAAGTAAATGTTTATGAGAGGAGTTGTGTTTGTTTAAGATGAAGCATCAATCCAATGGTTAAGAAGAGAATGAGGGAGTTTGGATTGATGAGGTTGGTTGATCAAGGGTAGAAGAGAAAGTGTATTTGTTGTGTTTGTTTGAGAAGTAATCCAAGGGTTGAGAAGAGAGTGTGGAACATGGATGGTGGAAAATGGCTTGAGTCCAAGGTTAAGATGAGAGTGTGTAATGATTGTGTGTAATTTGAATTGTATAGAGAAGAAGGTGAATAGTCATTATGTGGTGGAGAATGTTTTAAGAAGATATGGAATATCATGGTTGGGAATATAAGAGACATAGAAATACAACAAGTACAATAAATTCCATTGTTTAAGGAATGTAAGGTTGCATATGGATGATAGGATTTGAGGTTTATTTGGCGTGAGAGTTAATTGTATGAAGGTTGAAGATGCAGAATGTAAGATAAGGAAGAAAATCAAAGGATAATTTGAGTTAAGTAATCCTGTTGACAATACGCGAGAAAAAGTGGGAATATGTGATTATAGGATTGTTTAAGAAGAAGATGTTTGGAGTGTGTGTGGAAGAGATAAAATTACTTGTTTGGTAAGAAAGGTAAACAAGTGATTAGGAAGAATGGGTAGAAGGATTGTGTTGAGGAAGTGTGGACTTGTACATGGTGAGTTTGTAAAACATTTGTATGGGTAAGGAAGTGAGAAAAATCAAAGCATGATTAACTTTCAAATACCACAAAATCTATTAGTCATTTAGACTTTAATCCATGGTAATCAACAATGAATTTGATCACTAATAATCTTGATGTAAACAAGCTAAGTGCTTTGCATCTTAAGTAAAACATATCCCATAACGGGAAAGGATGCGTTTACGCAAAGTGACATTTGACTTAGTTTGACAAATAAATGATTAAACCCGTTACGTGATTAGGAACAACATAAATCCGGATTAATGTCAAATAATTACCTTTGCTTGTTGGTATGTTGAATTTATGATCATACTGGGTTTAGAAAGAAGTCTCGGCCTTGGCTTGAGGCGTTTGATAAAAGAGCTGAGTTGGCGTTTTATGGAAAAGCAGGAGGATTCGTTTTTGCTCATCTCTAAGTCTAAACCTCATTTGGAGTGTTCCCAAATGCTCAAATATCATGTACATACCTTTATTGAAGTTTTCACATGTGTCGGGTAAGAGGAAAGCCGTCAAGTGTAAGATCCGTAAAACGGACTTCGAGTGTGGCGCGCTGGCCATGCGCTGACGCGTGCCCAGCGCGCCAGACGTAAAAGTCCGGTTTTACGGATTTTGGCTATCATTTCTTATTTTACATTTTGCGAACGTTTATTTGTCATCGTTAAAACATAAAGAAGATCTTAGTCAATATTGCACCAACATTAGTGATAAGAACTGTTAGACGTTGTACCTTATATAAACCCGTGAGGGTTTTTTTTTGTATTTTATTTTTTTTGTATTTTTATAATTTTGTATATGTTATAAAACTGTGACACGGAAAAAACGGAACGAAAAATATAAAGTTTAACAGGTCAAAAGTATGAAACTGTCAAAAATTACGGAACATAAACTGATAAAAAACTGCGTTGCATTGTAAAAAGGAGGGTACAAAAGGAATCTTTTGTACCTTGTTGGCACTATTCATGGGCCGGGGGTGCCAATAGGGGTACCCAATTTTCAAATGAATTTTACTCTACACAGTTGGACACTCTCACTCTCATACTAAAAGCAGTATCTTATTTGCTTTAATTAATGTTGGTAGATTTTTGTATTTGTTATCTTAGACGTGGAGATGTGGGCACCACAAAAGTTCGCATGAGATATGGGCTGTGTGTTACACGTCGCTTACCCAAAGGAGTTTAGAGTTGTTTGAGAAAGATAGGTTGTCAGCAAAAAGATCTATGTCCAACCACCTCAAAGAGCACACGTAATATGCTTTCGAATTTTATAAAATCAGCCAAACTTTTATATAAATATATAAAAATAGCAGTTTTTGACTAGGTTTTATCGAGTAGTAAAAAGTTTAGAAAGTGCTAGAAATTCTTTGAATATATTCGGAACCACGTAAGTCGTCTCTTGTGGACATTTCATGAGTTTTGCTACGTAGTATATGATAGTGAGAAAAAAATTTGAAAGTCAAAAACGAAATTACAAAAGAGTGTGTAACGTTAATTTTCGCAAATATTATCATTATCAGTAGCGGAGGCCGGGTTCATATCCCGTAAATTATTCGAATAAACTATTAGAGACCATGGTTACAAAAGAGAAAAGAACCACATTAGCTTAAAATGTTACTGTACAACAAAATTACCTTAGGAACTCAAGGATATTGTCATTTTATACATGAGTTAAATCTATGTTCATATGCATGTAACCGTATTTATTCAATACACTTATATTGGTGTTAATTATTTACATTGTTATCATTTGAATCTAAACAAAAACCAAGAAGACGATTGTATTAAGTATAATTCAGAGTAACAAATTCTAGTTAATTAGTAAAACATAGATCATATGTAAATTTTTGATGGCACCTAAGCGCCTCGTTGCAGGGTTCTACACTCCCATGGACGAGGCATGGTCAGAGGTGATTGAGATTATATTTGGACTTTTACGAAGCTACTCAGATATGAATTCGAAATACAACTTCACATAACAAAATGATTTTTTGGGTTGAAGATAGACATGAAAGTAACAAGAGTATAAGAAACGTTAAGCGGTCAAAGTTTTCAATAAAAACAATGTGTTTTTAATGAGATAAGTAGTCTATGGTCGGGTAATAGTTTTGTTAGTATTTATTTATCACAAGAAGTGATGAGAATTACGTGCATAATGTAGGGGTTCATTTTAGTGAAAGTTTGCAGTTTAAGTCGAGGGATAGAACTAATAAACTTATGTGTTTCATATGTCATTTAGAGGGTCATCTAAAGAAAGACTGTCAAAAGAAGAAGTGAAGTGAGTCCGTCAAGAAGTGTAAGAATGATCAAGATTCCGATTCTTCTAATGAAGAGGGTAACACCTAATATGGAGAATCATTGATGGTAGTCGGGAATGATAAGATGACTGAATTGGTAATGGATTCTGTGTCATATCATATAAAATCTAGGAGGGAATTCTTATATGACTTAAGGGTTTTGATGGTGGTTCGGTTAAGTTAGATGCTAACATGACATTCACTATCAAAGGGACATGAAAGTGAAGATACAGTTGCATGATGGATCAAGATTTATATTGTAAGATGCCAGGTTTTATCCAGGGTTAAAAAAAGCTCGATTTCATTTGGTATTCTTGGAAAAGAGGGTTATACTATAAAGATGCAGATGTCTAGAATCAAGGTGATCAAAGGTTGTCGGGTTATGATGACTGAGATAAAAAGAACTGTGTGTATATTATAGAAGCATAACTGATGACTTTTGGTGTACAAAAGCATAGAGATTCAAAACAAGTTGGGTTCAAACATCGTGGTCATAAACAAGTTGGGTTTAGACAACTTGGTCCTAGTGTTGAAACAGGAGCCCATGGATTACAGGTTGATAAACGTGTTTGGTTTGAGGTGGAACTGTAGGGAGCTCTAGGGAATCTTGAAGCTGATGTTTTTTCGGTTAGTAACGATGATGTTACAATGGCTCAAAGACGGTTAGAGGATAAGTAGATTGAAGAAAAAACAAACACAAACTACTTGGTAAAGGAGCATGAAAAGATACACTTTGGTATGAAGGTGGGGTAACATTATGGTAACCGGAGTACCTGGTCAAAAGGGTGTAAAGGGTAATGTTGTCGAAAAAAGAAAGTGAAAGAGTCTAAGAAAGCTAATATAGGAAAATCACTGAAGTACAATGCCTGGTCAAAAAGATGGTCCCCAGTTTGAAGTTCCAGCACTAGGAAAAGATGTTGAGTATCGGTTATGTTTAAGTGTTAAATCTTAAGGTGAAAGGTGGAAATTGTTGAATATTTAGAGCAAACTTAACATACATTAGGGGTTTAAGTGTACAATGTAATTAGATTAAGTTTAGACTATGACTAGGATTAGTTTGCTTGCCTTGCAATGAAAGGAAATGCCTTTTGGCCGGCTCCTTTAAGTTCGGTTTTATGGGATGTTTTCTATTCGATTTATGAGTACCCTCTTCATCTCTCTTAATAAAGATGAAGGGGGTGCTAGTAAAACATTCTTCTTCCTCGTTGTAATAGTTTTGTTAGGTGATTTATTAAATATTTGATATGAGGGTATAACGTGTGCATATACTTGTCAGTTCTTTGTAGTCTATTGTGTTCTTCGTGTTTGCTACTTGTGCTCGATACAACTCGCGATCTAACTTCAAATTTATTGTCGTAAGCATGGTTGTTAAGATCCCGATCTTGATCTTAGAATCTTACGATTTTACGATACTGTAAAGCAAAAACGATCCGGATCTTACATGTGATCTTTACAAAGCTTAAGATCTTATAGAATTCCGATCCTAATCATAGGATCTTAAAATCTAATCGAATCTGATATTACTTTTTTTTAACCACAAACTAAAAAACTACCAATTCATAGATTGTGTTATGTACAATTAAAAAAATAACATATTAATCATCTTAAATATTTCATAATCAAAATTTTATGACGACATTTCTATAAAATATTCATATAATTTTGTGTTTATGATATATAATAACTTGTAGATTTGTATAATATTACAAAGACAAATAAAAAAATGACAATATAGTAGGATCTTAAGATCCTGATCCGATCTACGATCTCGATCTTGCAAAGACAAAAAAGATCCTGAGTAAGATCCCGATCTTGAAAATTTGGGTCGTAAGTGTCCAAAAGATATAACTAAAATTCTTTGGTTGAATATAATCTCTCATTCTAAAATTAAACTAGCTAATTTACTTTTTTGGTGTCACTTTCAACTTTCAAGCAAATGATAATTTGGTATCTTTTATTGCAAACCACTTAACCTAGTACACTACAAAA
>BQNB010083221.1:2811-29093 GCA_026074375.1 Tanacetum coccineum
TCTGCGCAAAAATTTCCATTTAACTAAAAAGTGCAGAATTTTAATAAAACGTTTTCCAAACTTCGGTCGGCCATAAAAACTTCGTTTCTTAGAGTTACGGGACGATCCATATACCGAAACGATCGTCTCAACAAACATTAACATAATTTGTAGCCAAAAACTAACAAAAACATTTTTATGATACCCAAACACGGCTTTATAATTTTTTGCATTAAATAGCATATACCGAAACCTATCCAGACGCCATTTTCACTTCACCAAAACTTCACAACGCACATATACTAGCCTATCTCCGCCAGCTAACCACTTTACTCAATCAAACCCATCTAAAAGCTATTCTAGCACACAACTACATGGATTCTAAAGTATGAAAATTAAATATATGTATGAACACATAATTTTTTTTTAAAAAGGTTTTAGGATACTCACAATAACAAGTAGGAGCTAGGTAAAGATCAAATTATGAACCCCTCCTTAGGTTCTTGATTTAGCCGAATACCCAAGGACACCCAAACAAATTATCCAAAACTTTCCAAACACCCAAAATCTTCTTGATAGCTAGTATTTTAACCCTTTATCAAGTCTTTCACCAAAATATCCAAGAAACCCTAGAAATCAAAAAACTTGATCAAACCTTGCATGTCCATGATGTAGATATTGTTGTATGTAAAATAAGTAGAAGAAAAGTTTAATGATGGTGGTGATGTGGTGTGGGTCGACAGCAACAGGTTCAAAGGGAGGGAGAGGATTTTAGTCTTCTTGAGATGTTACTGTGTTTTGGTGTACAAGAAGAGGAGGAAAAGATAGATGTTGATATATTCTATGTTGGGGTGTTTGAGCCAGCCTTTTATGGCTGGCAATATATATATATTTGTATATATATGTATATATATATATATATATATATATATATATATATATATACGCATATATATAAATTATTAATCGTCGAAGCATATAATGGGAATATTGAACTACGTAGGACACGTAGACGGATAAAATTCTAAGGACGGTTCACGCTACGTAACAATTTATGACAACGCGCAGTAACACTTCGGTAAAACTGTAAAAAGTAAAAATTTACTCAAAATTGAAGTAAATAATAATATATGGATTAAAATAATAACCCGAAATTCACGAAGTGTTACAGTCAACCCCTTAGGAAACTCTGGTCCCTAGTGTTCAACAGGTGACATTGGCTGGTGAGCCGCTTGAGAAAAAGGTGAAGGTACTTGCTACATAATTGGTCTACTCGCTCCCACATGAGTTTAGCTCCTCTATGAAATATAGCTTGTTGTCGAGTCGAAATGCATCTAGTGGAATGACAAGGTTTTCGTCGGATAAACATTTTTTCAAGTTTAAGACGCGAAAGGTTCTATGGATTCCACTGAGTTCCCACGGCAGTTTAAGTTTGTATAGTTCGCTTGCTTTGAGGATTGTGCTCCTTGTACCGTATATGTAGTGTCCCAAATTCTTCAGTGCCATGACTAAAAGTCCTATCTTTAGACCATGTGTCAAAACGTGTTCGAAGGGTTCAATAAAACAATTAAACAAAGTAGCAAACGAATATTGAATAACTAATAGTCAACACATAAAATGTTTGTAATGTGCTTTTAGGTACAAATTAGTTGTTATGAAAATCCTCGATGAAAAGATTGAATATTTGATGAGAAGGAAAACAAAAACGAAAATGAAAAGTTAATATGTCATATTGACGATCAAAGGAGCATATATCAAGTGACAATACATATCAAGGTCGAAAAATGAATTTGTACCGATAATGAATGTGAACGGAGGGATCAAAGAAATTACTAATCTTCAAAGGAAATGAATGCCAATGCAAGTAGGTTATAATGAGTTTGATTTTCAAGATTATAGAATCCTAAAAGAGAGATTCAATATTTTTATGAATAAGGCAACAAACAATTACTAATCAATGTAACAAAAGAGTAAATAGATCATAAAAGATAGTAATAGCATCGCGGAAGGAATAAATGAGAGTATATGAAGAGACAATAAAAGATATCGCGAGCATGCAAAATATAAATATGTTAACGACTTAAGAGAGCACATAAAAGAACGTATGACAAATGTAATAATGATCAAAAGAATAATTATAGAGAATGATTCGCATAAGCAATTCATGAATCAAGGAAGTAATGAAGAATCATTGTACAAAAAATTAAGTAAACAAAGAATCAGTTGACCATAATAATGGTAGGATAGAAGTAGGTGTCAAGAATATCAAAACATAGTAACGGTCAAGAGGAAATAGACGTAAAAAGTTATGAAAGACTATAGAGAGTCATTCGCGAAGTTAACTGATGCAAACGAGATAATTAATATCAATAGTTGAAAGTGGCACATATCAAAGAAGTAATATGTCAAGGATGTTAAACAGGATAGAGGAAGTAATGGTATGAACAATTAATGATTAAAGGGAGTTAATACTAATGGTTAAAACGAGCACATATTAAGGAAATGGTTTATCAAGGATGTTAAAATGGGATATGGAAAATTAATTGTACAAACAATTAATTATTAAATAGAGTGGAAGTATCCGTACCACAAGGCAAACAATACATTGAGAGTTTTTAAATAAAATGTTTTAAATAAACTGTTTTAAATAAAAAGATCATCATTAGCTAAGATGGTCGAGATTCTCTCTTTAAAGTGCGGGTTGTTGGTTGTGTAATTCCCAATGATATTCTAGTCGAAAGATGTGACCTTCATTAGTGTGGTCTGTCTCAAGGGTCTTAATGCGTGATATAATTCTTTCTTGCCTCTCGCATCTTCGATCCCCTTCCATTCTATGCAAAGAGCAAGACAAGCCATACATAAGGCTATAAGTCGCTTGATAGCTAATGAACTTTACCAGTTGTCTTCTTGGCAGCATGATTCTCTAGAATCACAAGAAGTAAGGAGAAAAGAATGAGTCGTTAACGAGCCGTGTTCCAAAAGTAGATGCTTCAAGGTGTCATGTGTGAGGAGACAAATTAATAGTCATATTTAAATTTGCCGGCATGTTTCTATGCGGTGGCTTATGTGACGATTTATGCGTTCAGATGTACGAGGCGAGTGTTTAAACTCGAAGTCGATTAGTAAAATAACCGGTGAGATCGACAAACTAAGTCGAGTTTCGATATCATCAAAAAACGGTACTATGGAAAATCATAGAAATTTTAGAGATTGATGTATCACTCACAACGTGATGAGATCAAACGAGACCATTGTGTAACTCACAATGTCTTAAGAAAAGTCTTAGTATTTATATAAACAACATTTATATAAAAATATAGAGACACTCTAGGAAGTAGACATAAGTGATCGAACATAGTCGACATTTATATAGATTACTTTTATATAAATAAATAGCGACGCTCTGAAGTAATTGTGTAAGAGTTCGAAAACAAATATAGAATTTATATTAAAATATCCTTTATAAAATACAAGTAGTGATTGCTCGAGGGAGTTTAAATAAAAGAAATCAGAAAGAACGCGAGCACAAGCTATCCGGATAAATCGAGGAGAGACTCTTAAAGTATGTAAAATAGTATAGTTTAGGTTTGAAAACAACCCAGTTACTCTATAACTATTGCTCTGAAACCAATCTGTACACCCCAATTTTGGAACGCCTCATTATATACCAATAATGGTGATGCTAACTCATAGTCACAAAGTATAATTAACAAAAAAAGACCTCAAAAAAAGACATTTTAGAAAAATTTTTCAATTCCGACAAATTAGAGTATAAAGTTATGGAATATGTCCCAATAGGTTAAGCAATACACAATGTTTTGAAAAATAAAGTTTTGTCGAATGTATACAAATGTAGAGTCTCTAATACATATCCGTGCGGCTTCCCTCCGAGCAATATACCTGAAAAACCTGAGATAACATGCAAAAAACGTCAAAAATAATGTTGAATGAATTCATAGGTTTTTGACAGTGTTGTAAAAGAAGGTCTACAAGGCCGATTAATCACCGCCTAGCGCTACAAAGGCCACCGACCTGGCGTATTATAAGAAGCCCGACAAGGGTCAAACAGATAGGTCAACCGTGGTCAACAGCGACCAATAGTGGTCATTGGTGATCAAACTTGCCAGAAACCTTCTAATCTTGTCGAAAGTACCTGAAACTCACCGTACACTTGTTTTGATCACTTATAGTAACTGTTTAAATTTATTAGAATTTGTTTTTTAGAAAAAATCTTGTCAATAATATCTAAAAAATCTCTTGAACAACACAAAACTGCCGAAAATACCACCATTTTGCGAGAAAGGCCATCCTATAAATCGACCAATTAATCCTTCCTAGACCGATTACAACTACAAGGTGTCGAATCCGCCCGCTAAACGATTCACGATATTTGCAACCTTGGGTTTTTGATAATAAAGCAATGGTAAATCATAGATTATAATAGTGTAAACAAGTAGAACACAACTTTTGTTCATCAAGTGAACATTGCCATGGCACGCAAGTCCAAGAATAATATTAATTGCATCGAGCTCATGACACCAGAGTTCGAAAAGCTAATAGAGTATGTATATAAATATCCTTATATAATACTAGTAGTGATGCTCGAGGGAGTAAATATAAGAAATCAGAAAGTACGCGCACACAGATATCGGATATATCGAGGAGAGACTCTTAAGTATGAAAAATAGTTATAGTTTGGGTTTTGAAAATGACCCAGTTCTCTATAACTAGTGCTCTGATACCAATCTGTAGCACCTCAATTTCGGAACGCATCGGAATACAATATTGGGGTGCTACTTCATAGTCACAAAGTACAAGTTACGAAAAACGACCTTAAAAGGAGACATTTTAGAAATAAGTTTTCACATTCGACATATTAGAGTATCAGAGTTTAGGAATAGGACCCAATAGTTTAGCAATACATAATGTTTTGAAAAATAATGTTTTGTCGAATGTATAAAAATGTAGAGTCTCTAATACATATCCGTGCGGCTTCCCTCCGAGCAATATACCTGAAAAACCTGAGATAACATGCGAAAAACGTCAAAAATAATGTTGACTGGATTCATAGGTTTTGTTTTGATAAGTAAAGCAATGTAAATCATAGATTTTATAGTGTAAACAAGTAGAACACAAGCTTTTGTTCATCAAGTGACATTGCCATGCACGCAAGTCAAGTAATAATATTATTGCATCAAGCTCATGACACCGAACGTTAACTAAATAATATAAGTTTTCCCATCGAAGGTATACTTGTCACATACCTTAATTCTCAATACAATGCGTCCGTTCAACATGTACTCAACTGAGCGCTACTCACCCGGACGGGGTTTGTCAAACCCAATAGATCTATTCACTTGTACTAGCGTTTACCATGTACGTATTTAACAGTTAATGAAATTATGGACTTTTCAGGCAAGAGGTACTCGATTTCAATAATTTACGTATTCGAGTCAAGCACACCCATCAATCACTTGTGGAGTTAGTGCAAAATTGTGGACTTTTCAGGCAAGAGGTGATAGGTCTAAGAGTCCGCTACAGGTATCATATTTTTATTTCAAAGAGTTAGTGCAAAATTGTGGAGTTATACTCCCTTTCCTTACAGTGTGACAGATTTGACTAGTTTTAGTAAATCGGTCATATCTCACTCATCCGAAAGAGATACGGCTCTATCCAATTAAGAACATGTACCTTAAACATATACCAATATCTTTATCAACTTTCTCAAGTACCTCATGACCAAAAATAATTCGTAATAAGTCCATCTAGCTACTGTTGCAAAACTGTCCCAAAATCACTTTACCAAATCTCACTCCCAACAAGCTTCTATTTCATAAAAAAAATCTATACGATGCCATACCACTTTAATGAACACTATACACCAAAGATCATATTTTTCTAGAAAATATAAATGAATAACACATTTACAAGAAAGAAAAACAAGGAAACAAAAATGGAGTCTTACAAGACAATGAAAACTAGTGAGAAATCAACACAACTTATACACCTTTTTCCTCCAAATTTTGACCCAACAACACCAATCAATAAACCCAACTAAATCAATAATCTCAGCCCTCACACTTTGTTTTAACCCAAACCAAAATCAACCACTAACTCTAAAAATAAGTCTTGCAAAAGATTTATCAATAATAACCAAAACCAACTATCAAAAACCAAGCTTAAAACCACAAGAATCCTTCTACAACATCACCATAACTCCATGCAAATCCTACTCTATTTATCCCACCACTTTAGCCCCTATACCTTAAGGGGACATTTGGTACGAATGAATAAAAAAGAATGGAATTGCGATAGAGAATGGAATCGCGAAGAAAGAGAATGACGTTCAAGAAAGAAAAATCATTTCACTGTTTGGTACCGTTAGAGAATCGACACAAGAAAAATAATGTTTATGTTTGGTTATGTTATACATTGAAATAAAAATATATAAAATAACGTGAATCATACTCTTCAACAATTAAAAATACAAATCATCATGAATTCGTTGATTCGTCATGCTACTATTAAGTATTATAGCTTTCAACCCAAATAGAAAACCATTGCAATACAAAATATTAATCTTCTAACATAAAGGTCAAATAACGTGTTTCAATTTCAAGGTACCATCAAACAATTGAAAAACATAATTGACTGAACAAAAAGGGATTTGTGTTAGTGGGGCTAATGTCAACTAAAATTGGAACTTGACGTCAAGTGCGAATGAAAACTTTGAACTTTGTTATTGCCGGAGAGCATTTTTGGGGCTAGGGTTCTAGACTTCTCTTCAATTAAAATAAAATATGTAATGCACGTGACTTTTAGATGTTATACTCTGTGTTTTTGTTGCCCACCTTCCCATTCTCACCAAGAATAAACACATGACTAATTTTGCCATTCTTGCCTTTCTCCGCTATTTTTAGAGAATGAAAAAGGTGGAATGAGAATCAAAAGTTAATTCCATGTCTTCATTCTCAATTGTAGACAAACACGTGAAAGCCCTTAATTCTCATTCTTAGCTTTCCATTCACTCCTACCAAACATTCCCTAAAAGAATGATGATTTAGAAGGGATTAGAACCAAAAATAATAACTATCTTTTAAGTCATGAACCTTTAATACTTGAATATATTTCCTAGCAACTTTTGATAGATATGATGATTGTGGGTGAGGATTGGGACGGCAAAACAAATGGAGGATGGAGGAAGATTGATTTTTTTTAACTATAAGAGTGAGTTCAATAGTAAATTAGGTGTGAGGCATGCAAAACTAAGGAACAAGTGTCCTTATGAAAGTAGAATTTGGACAACACATATGTTGGTTTGGCATACCACATGGACATGTGTCCATGTGGTTTAGCCGGAGGGGTCACATTGTTTAGTTTTTGTTAAAATTTTATTTAGGTGGGTAGTTTTGGGGCCAACGAGTATAGACGTAAATTATTACAAGAGTTAAGGTGTAACCACGAAGAGAAAACGTAAATAATAAAAATAGAAATAACATTCATACGTATACTTATCTGAAAAAATCAATTTACGTAAGGAGCGACTAGGCTAATACTTAATCCTAAAAGCCGGTTTACTTTTAAATAAACGATTTAATACGAACGCGAAATAAATAAAAAAAAAAAAAATAAAAAATTATTAAAAATAAAAATTTATGTTTTAGGGAACCTACTCGGTTAAATAAATCGAAAAATAAATTTTTAACTCCAAAGTGTAAATTAAATAAATAATGAATATGTGCAACTCCTCACCATCCAAGTTTACCAAAACCCGGTACACTGAACCATTGCCACAAACCCTACCCAGTTTCCCCTACTATGCTCTTGCACCCCCACCACACCAACATTGCACCCTCTAACTCAATGCAGCATGCCCCACCACCCACCACGGTTGTGACCCACTACCCTTCCGGATCCAAAACCACCACCCCCCTATCACCACTCCAAACCCCACCTCCTCAACCACATCCTTCCCGCAATCACCCCCACCACGCCATTCCCCCAGCTTCATCACTCACAGCTCCCAAACTACCTCAACCACCATGCTGTTCACGGCACTACACAACTACCCTAACAAAGAATACCCCACAAAAAAACGACCATTTAACCCTTAACTGTCTACTACAAATTCACTGATACTATTATTATGCAAGCCAACATAAAAACCGACACCCACACGCCCCTACACCATGCTACTCTGCTCCATAATCAACCCCACCACAGACACCAAAACCCCCCACAATACTACTCCTTTTCTGGTTGTCAATGCTCACCACATATATCGTAAAGGTCCCACCTCATAAAATAATCCCGTTTTCTTCATCACCCTCACTATAACAAACCCAACCACAAGCCGGCCAACACCCTTGTGGTTACCCCGATGCGCCAATTTCCCCCTTAACCACATCTATCCTGATACCCAGGCTTCTACCTGTAGACCTGTTATCCACTTGGACAAAAATATATCCGCCAAAAGATCTCCAAATTAAGAGGGAAAGTTAAACAAAACGAATATACATAAGGAAGCAACAGCACTATCAGTGCCATCCCCCATCACCATATACACAAAATTAATCGGCGCTAACCAAGCCCAGTCATAGTCCCCTCCCAACGCCGCATCCATAAGAGTACTAGCCTACCTAGTATGTGAATACCTCTATCAGTATATAAAAGCTTCCCGTCGAACTCCACCATTCAGCAATAAACCAGTATAGGGATACTAGTAGATAATAATTTGGGCCCCGCTATACCCCAAAACCCATCCAATAACTAAAGTACTATTTAAAAATCCACTTCAAAGCGCACACGTGACTGTACAAAAAAACATCTTCCCACAATCAAGAATAGTACTCCCCATTCACCCTAACCTCTTCAAATATAATTAACAAGCCCTACATCAATAAACGACCCCGTATTAACACTACAGTATTTCAATATCCCCAATACCAAAAACACCAACTGCAACAACAAATCTCCCCTGTAAAACAATATATAAGCATACAAAAAAAAGCACAGTAAATTAGAAGAATTTAACAGATTAAAAAACCCATTGCTTAATATAGACGATTTACATAAATGGATGTTTCGCTGCTATCAAACTGTTTTATATGCTTATTTCAAGCTGATTTTGCTGCACATAATAAGCTTTTTTTGGTCATATTTTGAGTTGTTTCGCTGCAATAATAAGCCGTCTGTGCTGCTACAATATGTTGTTTCTTCGGGCTATTTTATTGCCACTGTATGCTTTTTTCAGTCCTATGTCGAGCCGTTCTATTGCCACCATAAGCTGTTTTTTAGTCTTATTTTGAGTTGTCCGTGTTGCTGCCAATATTTGGTCTGCTATAAAATAGGTGCTTGCCTGCTATTGAAACTAAAAATGCATGGTTTTAATAAGCAAAACATAGGGTTAGTGTGGTATTATTTTAGTATTTCAATTATTATTTAAATATAATCCGTCAGTTGATCAAAGCGGGCTGAAATTCCGTCAACGGCAACCAAATGAGGGGAAATGGAAAAGCCAAAGGAGTAGTATTAGTAATGAGAGGAAAAAGATAAAGACATGGATGAGGATGACCTTGAGAGGGAAGAACATGGTCGAACAAGAAACATTGATTGTCTACTGGACACTTTTTTGTATGTAATCAAAGCATTAACTATCATTCATAATACATGTATATTTGGTTTTACATTTGTGTCTGCATTTAGAATGTTTATTTGTCGTTTGGTAAAAAGATTATACGTACTCTTTTATCATGGGTTATGGAAGTTGCTACGAGGTGCACAAATCGGTTAACCAGTTTTAGTTTCGGTTACGGTTTTGGTCAACAAGAATCGGTTTTGATCAACCCATCATCCAAACCGGTTCGGCCGGTTAATCGGTTCAGGTTGGAACCGGTCGAGATGACTGAAAACCCGAACCGGTCAAACCGGTTCCCAACCGGTTTTTAACTGGTTAACCGGTTTTTGGTTTTGTATTTTTTTTATTTTTTTCATTTTTTGTCATTTTATACAAAATAAACTCAATAAACTTCAACTTTTATTTAATATAACACATAATACATCGGAAACGAAGTACATCGGAAAGTAAAATACATCAAACGTAATACAAAACATAATACAATAGAATTCGGAAAGCTAATCGGACAAAGTCAAATCAACATCTTCTCCTTCGGATCCGTTGGACTAGCTTCGCTATCAGCTTTATCTAGTGCGATTTCTTCATCTGAAAGTGCTATCGCTTCATGTTCTAGCACCTCTTCTTCCAAGATCTCTTCTTCAAAGTTCAGAGATGTTCAAGACTTGATGTGTGTTGTATTCGATCTTGTGCGTCTAAGTTATCCTTTAGACACATAGACATCTCTAAAGAAGCTGGTGTTAGTCTTGTTCTTTGGATTGATAACACCCGTCCACTAATTGAAAAGCGGATTCGAAAGCTATCGAAGTAGCTTGAAAACTTAGCATATCCTGGTCCATTCGGGATAGAATGGGACACATTGTTTCCTTTGCCTTCCAAAAACCCAACACATCAAAACCCGCAAACTCATCAGGCCGAAGATGAGAGATAAAACCGCTTGAGAGATATCTCTTATATTCAGAGCTCGTTAAACGATCATTCCTTGCCCGTTTGTTGATCTTTTAACTGGTTGAACAAATTACCTGAATGCGATGTTGATGAAGAAGCCGCACTCGTTGATTGAGTTGTTGGGTCACCATATTTCAGATAATAAGTATTATACAAACCTTGAAAATATCCGTTGAACAAATCTTTTGCCTTAGTTGCAAAGCCATCGTTAAAACACTTCAAATCAATCGAAATCGACTCGATAAGTAACTCTACCCTGGAAACATTAAAACATGGATTTAAAGCGGCCACACAAGTGATGACCGATGGCATTTTTTCAAAATATTTCCTAAACTTTTTCTTCATTGGTTTAATCATACTTGAATACATACCACCATTAAGTTCAAATTTGGATAGTTTGTTACACATGAAGAATATTTGTTGCAATACCAATGGAGATGTTGGATAATAAACCCCGGACAATAGTTTCATGGCATTGTAAAACACTTCAAGTAATTTTGTTAGATTTTCAATATGGACCCAATTTTCAATCGGAAATGGAGTACACTTACCCGCATCGGACAAAGTCTCATGACAATAAACTAAAGTACCTTTCTGTTTTAAACCACATTGGAACATATAATAGGTGGAATTCCACTTTGTCGTAACATCCCAATTAGGTGATAAACAAGGTTTCTTCGCTTCTTTACACAAGTGAATATGGTATTGATAGTTTCTAGTACCTGATTTAAATATATCTTTTAACATTTGTTTAAAAGATTATTTGATTTCATTTATTGAGGCCACCTCTAAACCGGATTGCACAACCAAGTTAATGATGTGTGCAACACATCGACTATGATAAAATACTCCCTCCATTGGTGGCTCGTATCTTAATCTTTGTTTACCGATTGCTTTTGTATTGTTGCTAGCATTATCCAACGTAATTGACAAAATTTTATCTTCCAAATGAAAATTGACAAACACTTTTTTCAACATTCTAAATAAAGCAGGTCCCGTGTGGGGAACCGAAAAGTCTTCAAATGCAATGACCCGCTTCATCATTTGCCAAGTTCCAGGCTCAATCCAATGTGCGGTAACACAAATTTACGAACCGGGCAAACCATGAGGGGCGAACCAAACATCCGTTGTTACGTTGACACTAGCATTTAAATTAAGAAAACTATCTTTTACATGTTGTTTAGCCGCTTTTCATAATTTCATTGCATCACGTTTTAGAGTTGTGCAACTTACATGATTGTACTTTGGTTGGAGATGGTTTTGAAACACCCTCGTCATTCGGGTGTTGTCAAAGTGGTTGAATGGTAAGCCTTCTTGAATCACCAACCCGGCGAATTGTTCACGAACCACATCCGGATTGTACACAAAAACACTCCCATCTCGAGACATAGACGATTGGCCCGCTTCCGGAACCGTCTTGAGTGCCTCACAATGCGGATGCGTGATAGGATTCCTCAACGTCGAGTTGAACATTGAGCCTTGGTCGAGTTGTCCGTCATGTTGCAAAGGTTGAAGTGTTGCCAAACATCTTGGTTTCGGGTGGTTGTCAAAATTTGAGCAATCGTCGGTGCACCTGAAGAACCAACACCGGTGGTAGATGAACTGGATTGAGTTGCCATTAGTGAAAGAAATTCGGTTTTGCTTTTAAGAGTGTTTTTTGCTTATGATTGTGAGTTGTGTAAGTTGTGATTGAATGTGTAACACAACCTCTCTATTTATACTAAAATAAAATGACAAGTTGACAAACACTACACCCAAAAAGTCAGAAAAACACTCCTCCCTGGTCCTCACCCGTTTGAAAGTAAAATTCGAATTTTGAAAAACTCACATGCTCAAAACCGGTTCGGAACCGGTTAACCGAAACAGGTTCGAAAAACCGGTCTACGAACCGGTCGAATCTACAAAACCTCGAACCGGTCCCAAACCGCCGATTTGGCCAAAAACCGGACCGGTTTTGGTCAAAACCGGGTTTGCCCGGTTCCGGTTTCCCGTTTTTCCACCGGTTCGGTTCGAGGAACTGGTTTTTCTGTGCACCTCTAGCTACTACTATGGCAATTGCTCAAAAGTCTTCGTTTTGTATTGATTGGAAGATGGTACAACAACAGGTCACCTATCATAAGGCATTATACATACGCACAATGTTTTTTTTCATTTCTAAACATTGAATGCATTTAACATGATTAGAATTTATTCAAATAATTACATAGTTTATCTTAAATAGATTGATCTAGGAAATTGTAGGCATTCAAATACACACTTTAACAAATATTCCGCCACGAAGCACGGGTTAAGAAACTCGTTTTAAACAAACAACAAACACGAATTCAAAAGACCAATATGGAAATGTTGGGCCAATTTCAAACACAAGCCTAACTACAATGACAAATGTCAATTACCAAACCAACTTACTAATCCCATGTAGCGATCTTAAACGATTCTTGAAACGGAAGGTTTATTCGAACATTATTAAACCAAATACAAAACTAAAATCAAAGTTATTGAAAATACAAAATTCTAATCCAAATGTACCAAATTTGAATTCCAAAAGTTATTTATAGGCCGATGACCTGAAAACAAACAAATCTCAAATCTAACTCAAAAAATTAAGAAACATACCAAAAACTAATATCTAACCTTAGAGATTATCCGATCATTGAAACATAAGGAAATGGAAAAAGGATCATCCGATCATTGAAACATGATAAACACAACAAGCCAATAAACAAAGTTGTCATATTATAAACAAATGATAATCCTAATCGGTTGATTTGTTCCAAGATTCCTGTAGTATAAAGTTAAACGAGCCTTGACATGCCATATGGTTAAGCTCTTTTAGCAGCTATTTACCTCCATTCAAACTATTTTATGTAGGGCTGTGTAAACGAACCGGACGAACACGAACGGAGCATTGTTCATGTTCGTTCATTTAATTTTAGCCGGACACTTAAACGAACTGTTCATGTTCGTTTATTAAGAAATATGGTTGTTCGTGTTCGTACCAATTACGAGTAATATTTTTCTTCCTATTTCCTATTTGTATCGAATCCACATCCGCAAGAGAGATGTTAGCCTCCAAGTTGTTGTTTATTGCAGGCTTCTAAATTATTGGCCAGAAACATTAAATATAAAATCCAAAGACAAAAATCCTCTTTTTGCCGCTACGGAATCTTGGCTAAAACCCTCTCTGGAGTCTATATATATCTAGTTCAAGTTCTAGTAAAGCATAGCAAAGTCTACCACACCTTCGAAGTGTAAACACATGTTAAAAATGGCTATCACCCCACTCCTAATTTTCATCCTACTTAATTTCTCGCTTAGCATTGCAAAAGGAAGTGAATCTGACTTGAAAACTTACATTGTCCATGTAAAGAAACCACAAGCTTCACTGTCCCGGAAAAATGACGATCATAAAGCATATCATCGGTCATTTCTTCCCATTCGTATTGCATCATCAGAAAAACAAGAACCATTGCTTTACTCGTACCAAAATGTGGTCAGTGGTTTTGCAGCAAGACTCACTGAAGCTGATATCGAAGCCATGAGAAAGAAAGACGGCTTTTTATCAGCTCGTCAAGAAAGAACTTTGAAGATTCAAACGACTCATACACCAAGATTCTTGGGGTTGCATCAAGAATCTGGTTTTTGGAAGCAATCAAGTTTTGGCAAAGGTATCATCATTGGAATACTAGATAGTGGAATAGTACCGGACCATGATTCATTTAGCGACTATGGAATGCCACCTCCACCTTCTAAATGGAAAGGGAGGTGTGAGTTTAATGCATCAAGCTGCAACAACAAACTCATAGGTGCAAGATCATTTAACATTGCAGCAATGGCATCAAATTCAAGCACAAAAGTAGAGACACCACTTGATGAAGATGGACATGGGAGCCATACTGCAAGCACAGCTGCTGGGCGGTTTGTGAAGAATGCAGAAGCGCTCGGTGGTGCTTCAGGGACAGCTGCTGGGATAGCACCCTATGCTCATCTGGCAGTTTATAAAGTATGTTTTGGTCCAGACTGCCCAGAAAGTGACATACTAGCTGGGCTAGATGCTGCAGTTGCGGATGGAGTTGATGTGATATCAATTTCCCTTGGAGAAGAAGAGAACGTCCCTTTTTTTCAGGACAACATTGCAGTTGCCTCATTTTCTGCGGTTCAAAAAGGAATATTTGTGAGCTGTGCGACAGGGAATGCAGGTCCGTTCAACGGCACTGCAACAAACGTGGCCCCGTGGGTTCTAACAGTTGGAGCAAGCAACACTGACAGAAAAATCAAAGTCACAGCAAAACTCGGAAATAATAAAGAATTTGATGGTGAATCTTTGTTCCAGCCAAAAGACTTCCCTACTACACTGGTGCCACTAGTATATGCCGGTATTAGTAACAAACAAGATTCCAAGTTATGTGTCAACGGATCTCTTGACGGTATTGATGTCAAAGGACAAATAGTTTTGTGTGAAAGAGGTGTGACTGCGCGACTAGAGAAAGGGGAAGTGGTTAAAAACGCGGGTGGTGCAGCTATGATATTGATGAACCAAGAAGAACAGGGATTCAGCCTAGATGCCGATGCACACGTTCTTCCTGCAGCACATGTGAGTTATGCAACTGGACTCGAGATTAAAGCTTATATTAACTCAACACATACACCATTAGCAACATTATTGTTCAAAGGAACTGTAATTGGAGACCCTTTAGCTCCAGCTGTCGCTGCGTTCTCTTCCAGAGGACCTAATACCGTGAGCCCTGGAATTTTGAAACCAGATATTATTGGGCCAGGAGTTAGCATTTTAGCAGCATGGGCAATCCCACTGGCTGGAGGTACCAACACAAAATCACCATTTAACCTAATGTCTGGAACTTCAATGTCATGCCCACATCTCAGTGGTGTTGCGGCGTTAATCAAATCTACACATCCGTATTGGTCACCAGCAGCTATAAAGTCGGCTATTATGACTTCTGCAGACCTAGTAAATCTCAAAGGTACACCAATTGTAGATGAAACACTGGAACCAGCAGACATATTTGCTACTGGTTCGGGTCATGTTAACCCGTCAAAAGCTAACAATCCCGGACTGATCTATGATATCCAGCCTGATGATTACATACCTTACTTGTGTGGTTTGGGATACACTGATAAAGAAGTTGGGATCATAGCACATCAGGCGGTGAAATGTGCGACAAAACCTAGCATACCAGAAGGACAGTTAAATTACCCTTCGTTTGCTGTTACATTGGGACCATCTCAAACATTTACAAGGACTGTAACTAATGTTGGAGAGGCATATACATCATATGCTGTCACAATTAGTGCTCCCAAAGGAGTATCTGTGATTGTGAATCCCAACAAGATTAACTTCATAAAAATTAATGAGAAGGCTACATACTCCGTGACATTCACTCGCACAAATGAGGATGTTGATGAATACTCTCAAGGTTATATTATGTGGGTATCTAGTAAATACATGGTTCGAAGTGTAATCTCTGTGAACTTCAAGTAAAAGTAGCCATGAACTTATATACCTATAGTAGTATATTGAATACTATGTTAACTTAATACTTATTTTTAATACAAGAATTTCATTTAACTCGTATATATTACGAAGCTGTGCTTTCCTACATTTTCAAGATCCATCTATTTGAATTTAAATTTTACATGGTCTAGTATTAGTTATCACATCATTAATGCTACGTGAATCCGCGGTTAAGATTTCTGGCACCGGATCTGTGGGGGTAGAATTTTGACCTTCTGTATATCAAGAAAAGAGAATGATCAAGTGGAGCTTTATGTGTCCATGCAATATATGTGAGGATCATTGGGGGATATATGGGACCCTTTGGTCGAGTCGTACACTAATTAAGATAAAGTACCCTCTTGAGTGGACGAACCCTTCAAAGTGATAGCTCTTGACGATTTCCATTTGGGACGTGAGGTAACCGTCACTATCAGTTGGTCGGCAACAAAAATTATGGCCAGGATTTCCATTTGGGACGTGAGGTACCTATTTATTATTATAACCTTTGGACGTAGCTATCATGTGGAGCTTATGTTTTATCCTAATGAAGTTGTAACCACATGAGGCAGAACTGAGTAGTAATTCAGTATTTTATGATTAAACTATAATAAAATTATTTATCAAATTTTAATAAGGCCTGTTTTGACCCGTTACGAAAACCCACCCGATCCCCTATTTCCATCTCTAGAGCTATTGATAAAGAAAGGTCCATATGTTTGATTTACTGACAGCAGGAAAAGAAGGGGAAGGCAACCTGTTGGCTAGTTGCCACGATTTGACATTTTTAGTTCCAATTATATGTTTATTCAAATAATTTGACATTTTATTTTTTATAAGCATAATAGTTACTTTATAAGCAAAAAAACACACAAACTATCTGTATTAGGAACTTGGACAAAACGAAGCTGAATTTGCCCAATTGGGTACAGAAAGAGTTCTTAGAAAATTTTATAGCTTATCGGAACCCCGGCCCGCCTATTCTACCCAAGAGTCTATAACATGACTCACCTGATAATCTGCGCCTTCATGGTTGTTCAAAGAGGACATTGCTTACTATACAAGCAAATACGAGAAAAAAGGCTTTACTGGTGGGCTAAACTAGAACTGATCCTTCAACTTGTAAGTTCTGTCGCCTCTAATCTTTTAGATTTTATGATCACATGTGCTGATTTTTATAGTAGATATTATGATTATCATGATTTTCTTATTTCAAGAGTGAAATAATCAGTCTGAGAGTAGTTTATGTTTTGTAGGAGCCATTTAAGTTAATTGTCTTACAATTCAGTAGTGATTCAAGATTATATAGTATATACACAAAGGCGGATTCAAGAAGGATGTGCCACATGTAGAAGATGTGATCATATTGCCAGGTGTGTCGGGCAGTTTCTCCAGGAAGAAAAGCCTGATGAAATTAACCAACATATCCATGACTTTCTCAGACACTTCCATGATGAGTCTGATGAGCGATGATATTGATGTGAATGGAATTCTTGTATGCCTTCACATTTGTCTTTATTGGTGTAATCCAATACTAAGGTACCACAAGCTTATCACTATACAAATAATGAGTATCGAATGAAATAAAATAGCAACAATTTTGTAGAAGATAAAAGGAGAATCCACTACTAAAAGTTAATAATTTGGTGGGATGAACAAATTAACTCAACCTGACACATTAGATTATATCTACCGGTTACTATACCAAATGACTACATATTCATTGTTGCAACTTCAGCTACATCCGTTTCTTCAACCCTACATGATGTAACGATGACAATGAACAAATACTTAAGGACATTCTAACTGGAAAGTGCATATTGCATAATGAACAGATACTTACGGTTTCGGTAAGTAAGACGGATTTTCAATTTGAGTTAAGAAGCCCGGAAAATTTCCGCCAAGGTGGTTCATATTTTCAGATGAATCTGTACTTGGCTGCACATTATTTTCAAACAAATGGAAGGTGTTAACATAAAACAAAATAAATACATATGAAGAAGAAATAATGGTATACATGGGAGTTTTATGTAAAAATTACCCTTTGTTCATTAGGTTTTTTCAGCTCAGCAAGTTGAAGATCCTGAGATTGGACTTGTTTCTTCTTTTCACGTAGAAGGACAATTACGCATTTACACGTGAAAAACATCAGAATCAGAGCCAGCAGAGATAATATCAGGGATTCTATCAAAATCACTGATCCAAGAGCTGTACATCATATGACGTAACCATTATCAGTTGAATTGTGAAGCTACGTGTCTCTAAAGATCTAAATACATTTGGTATCAAACTTGCATATCAAATGCAAATCTTATTACATTTGTTAATGATAAATAAAAGTGTAAAGTTAAATAAAATAAACTTACAGTGAGCTGCCACTGGATTCATGGGCATCCTTGTTATCAAGTTTATGGTAGCTTCCGTGATAAGAGGCGTTGACATGTTTTCTGCACAATATGGGCAACGCCCATACCACCCCATATCATTAACACGCACTCGAATGACCCCAGCCTGTTTTCCTCCCTATACTCGCAGAATATACAAATAGTCAGACATGATGTAAATAATTTACCAAAGTGGTAGAGGGTACAACAGTTTCCAGTGTGAGGATATGTTGTTTTCATATGACACAGCTAGCATTGAGCATTGATAGTAAAACACGAATATAAGGCTCACAAAATACGTAAGTCGGTGGAGAAGCATGTTGCAGTCATCAATTGTTCCAAGGAATCTAATGCCTTTTGCTTTGACAGTAAAATGGCTTGAGATTTGCACAAATGTTATAAGAGGTTGCCATTGCTTTCTATTCTTCAACTTCAGTTCAGTTGTGCTTATAAGATTGGCTGGCAGCTTGGCTGAGAAATATCCAGAAGAAACTTCCACAGAAAACATAACCCGAAAGTGAGTCTTATTGCCTGCAACTTCAACTGGAAGATATTAGATATTCCTATACGTGCCCTTAGGTATAAAAGGTAATAGACGGACTCAACGGAAATACATACTTGTTGGACAGCAGCGTTGTTCTCATATAATACCAACGTACTCATCATTTGTGCTATATGTGTCTTTATACTTATTTTTACATCCGAGTCATTTAAAGATGGCCTTGTGTTCCATGCCAGTCATATTATAACTCTGTAACATTTTTATATGAATTTTTATTTTTGAAAATGTCTTTTATACAAAATATATTTCCCAGACTTCACAAAAGAAGTCATCTTTGAATGACCCGGAAACGGGACAAATAAAAAATAAAGTCTATGCAAATAACCCTTCATAAAATATGATATCACATCAAACAGTACTTCCGTGTCATAATATATACAAATTGGAATATTACTTCATAATGTGAAGTAACAAATCAGGTAGTTTTCATATAATTTTATTGGGGTTAATACCATATATACCCAATTTTAACCATATAGTGACATATTTACCTAACTAAAACTCATAATGTCATATATACCCAATATAAACAATAAAAGTATCATATTTACCCATTTCACAACAAAATCAATCAAAATTTAGTGTTTTAACATTAGATTCCGATTGTGCCCTTGATAATAGAATAAACAAATTCTTATTACGTAAATTGTCACCATCAAATCCTCTCGTATGGTTTTATTACGAGATCGAGCACTGATGGTGAATTGTGATATCTATGTATGTGCATGTTTTCTATATATGTGACTTTCCGTGTGTCTATCAGGTTTATAAAAAACATAAACAAAGAATAGAAAATACAACATCTCATATATAAGTGTATGAGCAACATCTGTCGAAAAGTGAAAGCAACATGCACACACAACCAAATTAATATTAGAGAGTAACATATGAAGAAATAAACAAATACTCTAACATAGTGTAAAATTTGAATCTAATTTTGATTTGGATGAAGTTGGATATCATTTATGAGAGGATGGCATCTGCACATAAAGATTGGTAGTCTGTTTATACTATATTATCAAGGTTATAATTGGAATTGAATGTTGTAAGTGAAAATTTTAATAAATTTTATAGTAGTGAAATGGGTAAATATGGTACATTTTATTTTTATATTGGGTACATATGACATTATGAGTTTTAGTTGGGTAAATATGTCATTATATAGTTAAAATTGGGTATATATGGAATTAACTCATTTTATTGATACATTTATTTAGCGTAGGTTAATACTACTTTATTCATTTCAATACCGATCAGGGCATTTAATTCTTAAAATCATAGTAAACGCTAATGTACCTGGAAAGTGAAGAAGATCTGGATCCCCAATGGAAAAATTAAACTTGTCTCGTTCTCTATCAAAGAGCAGGAATCCTTTGTCTTCTTTCTCATTCTCCAAGATTATGAAATTAGGTACATTAATAAATGGAGGATCATTGATCGGTTCGACGATGATTTGAACTTTCAAATCATTGTGTCCATTTATATCACTGGCGGAAAGTGTAATATTATCATTTCCAGAAAAGTGCTCCTCTCTGTTTAATAAATATTATAAATAAGTAGTCAACATATGCAACTTAATTACCAATATTCTAACATAAATATGTTACCTACTCTCGTCCCAAAATCATTGTTCACTTTAAAAAATAAATAAATAGGTAAAGGCTAAAGATGATTAAAACTATTGGGGAGGTACTTGATAAATAACCAAAAACGTTAGTTTGATATGTAGTACTATACCCAATATATTGGAGTGACTGGATGGCAAAGTTGATGATTTCCAAGGTACCAACTAAATGCATGTATCGAGGGTTCTCTTCTACTATACTAACCGAAAGTTCATTCCACATGGGTACCGGATCCCAAAACCGCATCAAAAGAGGAGAGAGAAAAATCTTCCCATGTTTGGCACTAACCTTAACAGAGATGTTCTGTTGGGAATTTGAATATGCGAGCATAAAACTAGGAAAACCACTGTAAAAAGAGACAATTAGTACAATGGTACTCAAATTAAAGAGTCTTAATAACACTTAAAAGATTACCCAAATTTAGGACTTAGTGCATCTTCCGTTGCTTGCAAAGATATTGGAGAAGAAACAAACTGCGGAGGGAGAGGGACAACTTCAATGTTTACACTAGCTGAAGCAGTGTCGCCTGATACATCTGAAAATGTGTACATAAATGTATCACTTCCATAATATCCCTTATATGGTGTGTATCTGAGGACATCTCCATACTGCAAGACTGAGCCATAACTGGGCTGCCAAATTATGTATCATACTAAGTCTTTGGAATTAGTAATCGTGCATGTAGTAATAAAACTTTAGAGTTTAGAGTATGTACTAATATTCAACTAATGCCGTCATACTATCAAAGTATAAAACACTAGTAATTCTTTAGGAGTCACTGGAACTATGAAGTCAACTTTTTAGTTTCCCCCTAATTTATAGAATTTCTGTTTAGTTTGTTTCTTTTATATAACCGAAAATCACGTGAAAGCTAGAATTATCTTTAATCATGTGATCTTAGCTTAATTTTAGTTACTTGTGTCCAGATTATAACTCTTAATTTTGATCTTAGTTGTCCAAATTAGACATGTCCTTTATATAGGACTTCCCTTGTAACTTTTGGTAATTTTAATAAGGATTAATATCAACATTTTTTCTCTCCAAAGCATGTGTTTATACACTTTGTTCTAAATTCTTTACATTGTGTGCAGTGTCATGAATTTAGTGCTGTCCTTCTAAACATCAACGGAATATGATAACAGATGGTTTAACAATAATGATTAAACCAGAGAGCTGCAGAGGTTATCAAAGGATTTAAACGTTACCGGCTGAAATTCAACTATTTTTGCATTTCCACCAACAAAGAAATCATTTCCTAAAGGATAAAAACCAATAGACTGATCCTCCCAGACATCAACTCTATCATCGCTAGCGGTAGGATAGATAGCCCCTGAAGAAGAAAAAGAGTACACACTGTTAGCTTTAGAAAAGGAACTTTATTTGATATACTAAAGTTTTAAAGCTTACGACCATGCACTATCACCCCTAAAGGATTGGGCAAGAAACACGTTCTATTAAACAAAACACATAGTTCGTAGTTTCCTGTTTGTTTAAAGAAGTAGCCCCCGGTATATGTCCCGTCAGTGTTGTCTTGAATAGGTGGTAAAGGATAACCATGATGTCTTATATTGTGTTCACCCGTATCTACATACAGCTCCTTTACTCGATCCATGACTGGATTATGATAAGAATCCATCAGTTTCACAGTAATGAAACCTGTCTCAAACACTGTGAGCTTTGAATCATATTTTAAAACTTGCGATATTGATAAATTGACCTCGCCTGCACCAAATTAAAGAACATAGAACGTTACCAAAAATAGGACACAACTAATTGTTCACTAAATCACTAGATTATACGGAGTAATACAATATATAGATGATTATAACCCATGCTTGCGTATATCAGCATATTACCTGAACCTACTACATTCTTTACAAATGGTTGGCCATCATTCAACGGAATGTTACCACAAAATATACGGATTTCATAGTCCCCTTGCTTTTCAGGCACATATACGACATCAAAGTCACTACCCTTTGCTTGCCAGTTCCTAGAAGACTATAGTTAGAAAACAAAAACTATCATTAGTGTTAATGTCAAAACGATAATGCATTTAATAATATTAATGGATAAGAAAGAGAGTTATCACATTATTATTTGGGTAAAAAGATGGAATAGAATCAATTCCCGTCTGACCAAATACACCATAACCGAAAATTCCAATTGGCGGAGTACCTGTTTGGTCATTTAACGTATAATTAAGTTTCATATAAATTTAAATATAAGAATATATTTTTTAAGTTATACCATTGACAGAATCCCTCGGGTAAATTTGTGAATCTATCGGTAATGAGCCAGGCATTCGAATTTCTACTTGAAGCTTTTCTAAGTCGAGTGGAGCAGAATAATCATAAGCATCCCTCAAAAATATAGAAAAATTGCAAGCTTTCCCAACAAACGAATCTGTTAAACCGGAGCCATTGACAATGCTCTTGACTCCATCACAATAGCCTATTCCAATATTGAGCAAACTGAAACCATCATGATTTTAACTAGGCATGTCCATAAAACATGAACACTTACTATTTGAAATCGTCAGAAGATTTGCTAATTATATTTTTTATGTCCCAACCTGGTGACAAAAGTTTCTAAAACTGGCCATTTGGTAACTACAGCGTAAAGAAGTAGTGACTGATTCCCAAATAAAAGCAAAAATTACTTTCACTACTAGATATGATTACAAAATAGAAGCAAAAGTAAACTGTACTTACCAAACTAGCTCATTTTCGTAACTTTGATTACTAGATATATTGGGATAAAAAATATAAAAAATACTATAACAGATTGGACCATTTCAATAAAGTTGATATTTTACTAAGTTTACTCCTTTAACTAAAAAAGTAAAGCATGATGATGACAGAAATATAAAATACACACCTACGAAGACATTGAATTCATATGGCATATTCATGATCTGTTTCTTCCTTTTCTTATCTGAGATGGTCAGGCTAAAGTCTCCTGGTACAGTTGTTGTGAAAGTAAGCGACTGAATGCCAGGTGATATCTCCATAAACCGCATGTCACTAATGGGATAAGACAATTTTGTCCCCTTAATCAAAACTTGAATATCAAATTCATGAAGTCCTGGTACAAGGTTCCCATGATTATCTCGCTGGTGTATGAAAGTTTCCATCTTAGATGAAAGCTGATAAGATTTTACTTCGCGGCTCCACTCTGGCATACAGTTGCCAACATCAAGTGCCCCTGTTCTTCAAATTCTTGAAATTAATAACAATAAAGATATAATCATAATTAACATATAAGTCGCATGACTGTTAGATCATATGGTACATAAGCCACCTGGACGAACTTCTAAACGCAACGGAGAACCAATCAAGCTTTTGTTCTTGTGTTTCACGTGAAGTAAATGAGTTCCGGATGTGACTATAACAAATTCGTAGGCGAGATAACCAAATTTATTCCATCCTTTGTAATTCGCCTTGCCTGGATCTACATACGACCCATCATCAAAATTTGCAGAAAACTCAAAATCATAGAAATCCTTTTGCCCTTCACTCTCAGATGTGACATTGTTACTGAATGCATCTTTAGGCAGTATCAGGACGGTTGCTGTCATTCCAGCTATAAAATTGTCCATTGGTCCCATCCATGACACGATGCCACCAAGCTCATAAATTTCACCTTTGGTTGAAAAAGACGTCTATCATCAACTATTTTAAATTGGAGAACTTAATTTAAAACAAAGGGCTATCTGCATATATAAGATAATAACAAGATTCTATATTTGTCATGTTTTAGCTAATGTACTTTTATTCGTATAAAGATGGTTTTGTGTGTCGATTGGTTTATTATCTAGCCCATAATTTTGACAATTTTACAAAAAATTTAACATTACATGTAATTATAACGGTTTTATAAAAAAAAATTAACAATCTTATAAAAAAGATTATCTTTTTTGAAACCAGCTTTTGAGGGGTTTTTTTGTAACAAACTGGCCCAAAAGGGACATAAAATCATCATTTAGTAACTCAGATACACAACAAAGTAGAATGACTAAAGGCGAAACAATAAGCCTATAACAAAAACCTGGTGTAGCGAAATAATGCAAACTCGGGTCCATAACAATAAACTTATCGTCAGTAATAAGCAAATTGAACGACCCAACCTTGATTGGTATAAACCTGATCCTCCAATTACGCATATCAGCACCGAAATCGTAAGAAAGCCCTGTAACGACACTGCTGTTCCCCATTACGCCATTCATAGAGACATTTGGATTAAAAAGGTGCCTGTCCTGTTCAGTCTTGAAATCTTTTAATACGATAACCTTAATACTTGCAATTTCACCTACCCTATATTTATCCTTGAAATCCACCCATTGAAAAATTATCGTGGGATTTAGCAAGGCCGAATCATCTGCAACACAACAAATAAGACTTTATTTTGATGTATGCAAAACAACTGTTAAGTGTCACTTGGAACAGTTAGCAGGTTGTACGGATACTTAGCGCACAACCTGAAGCAATATTTCTCGGCACTGGTGGTGGAATTATGGTTAAAGATATTAGTAACCGCTAGTAGTTTCATGAATGTGTACTAGATATCAATTATATATACAAAAGAAACGAAAATACTATTCTTGCATGTCGATAATCCCGTTGATCGAAATCTGAACTACTTTTGGCTCTATAGCTTCTCAATAGGCTTTTAAATGGAATTTCTTTTACCTTAATAAAATGAAAACATTTGTGTAAGAAACGATAACTATCATAAATTATGTACCTGATATAGATAGATTAGGAAGCATGAAGAATGTGACGATAGCAATGCGAACGAGCAATTGATGAGGCATGATGTAGCAAGGTTATTTAAAAGATTTGATGGATGTTGAGTTGGAGAAGATGAATTTGCAAAGTGAAACTGATCAAAGGGCGGTTGGCACTTGAATTTGTATTGAAATGGCGGGAAATCAGTTACATATGGCCGAATGTGTAGGGTTAGTAATGTTTCTATGAAACCATTTTTTTTTTTTTTTGCACTCATTTAAAAATAACTTTGGACCTTTTGAGTCAGGCCAGCCCAACATATTTAGTATACATTAGCCCATGATCTCAATCGTAATTTAAGTAGGGTACCCGAATAAACCGAAATTTGAAACCGAATCGAACCAAACTTATAATCGAATCGAATTAGTCAAACCAAACCGAACCGAACTAAATATTTGGTTTTCAGTTTGGATATTTTTTTGACAAAATATATAATTTTTTTATATATATTTATATAAAATACATTAAAACTCTTTTCAAGATTATGGTATTTAAAAAGTCTTCTCATTTGTCATATAAAAGATTAAGATTAACCGTGTGTGTGTTATCAATTGCTATACAAAAGTCTTCTCATTTGCCATATTATCCATATATGATACTGCCATCCGGGTATGTTTTAACCGTGTTTGCCATATATAATACTGCCATGTATGTAAGAAAGAGCATACATTATGGTGGTTTTTAAATAAGTTTATAGTATGATTAAGAGGTTTATACTTTTGCAAACTCTATTTCATGTTTTACTTGGCATGAAAAGGTTAATATTTTGAACCTTTTCATAATTTAATATATTTAATATATATGTAATGTTTATAAAGCTTTAAGGAGTTTATGTATAGTGAAAATAA
>BQNB010083222.1:4138-16524 GCA_026074375.1 Tanacetum coccineum
GATTTATTTTCATACTTGCGTTTTACAATTGGGGGTCTTTCTGCATGCATGTAAACCCATAAACTCATCTATACTTCAACAAATACCCACTAATACCCTTAATATCAAATTTTTACATCACTTATACTATTAAATCACCTTGGCCGGTTACAAGCTTCAATAACACAAACTCTTTCAAAATTAAATCAAACTTATCCCACTAACTATTAAACAAACTTATGTGTAAACCATTGGATAATAAGCTTTATACCTTCATTCACTAGTTACTTTCTTGTCCCAACTCATGTAATGTATTAGGCTGATTTCATGGATAAAGAGGGCATGCTTGAAGCTCCTTTCTTATCAACCTTAGACAAGTCACACTCATCTTACAATGCACCATGTTGTCTCTTACACATACTATGTCCCTAGTAATATTTTAACTCCTAAAACCTTATTCCTAGCTCAAGCAAACCATCCCTTGTGGTTTACTAGTTAATGGTTTCACAAAATGGTAATATACTAACTCTTGTGCTATAAATAGATTGCATAAAGTGAAACCATAACACACACATCTCATTTACAAGTAAAAACTTCAAACTATTTCTCTCTTTGTCTCCTATACCCACAGCTCAAACATACACACTCATATATTTCATATTTTTGATTTCTCAAGTATTACAAGTATACAAGGGTTGATATTAGGCATATCTAAGGTGTTACAAATTAATTTGGAAGCTTGGGTATGGTTTATACAAGGTTGATTCAAGTGAGAAAGTTAGGGTTTTCAAGTGAAGTATTAGGGTTTTGTGGAAAGTATTTAAGGTTAATACTTAGGTTATAGTTTGTGTATCATTTTCATCTACTCTTCAAAGGTCTAAATCATAACCCTAATCTTTTCAAATACTTCATTTACATGTTTATATATTTGATATATTGTTAATCACCATCTAGGTTTATTTTATAAGTTTATAAAATACAAAGGCATATATATATATATATATATATATATATATATATATATATATATATATATATATATATATATACTAGTTGCAAAACCCGCCCGATGGGCGGGTATGACTTGTGATTATTGTTTTAATTTTTTTTTTGTTAATTTTTTTAATTTTTTTTTTCTATTATAGAACCATTTTATTAATGTAATTGTTCATACCCAGATTAGACTCAGAATGACTCACAACCTTGCATAAAAGTAAGTGATAATTTATTAGATACAAAAAATGTGAATCGAATGAATTATATAGATTATTTTCGCACCTCTTTCCATTTGATATATACCGATTCCATCAGCTATAGTTTCTACATTTACACCTTTTTTAAGTTTTAACTTAATACTTATATCTTCTTTTTATACTAACTTTGCTATTATTCGATAAAATAACGTTGCAAAAGGGTTTGTCAACGCTTTAAGTTCCTAAAAGTATATATCGTTAGTAATTTTGAAAATTAAAGACTACTTAACGTTGACCCGCCCACTTAATGTATTTCGACCGGTTTTCATTTAAGGTAAAAACAATTGTTTACCCCTTTCGATAATTCTAAAAATGTTCATAACGCGGGGGTTTACCCGCGCTCCGCTGCGGGACGATTAGCGGATGTCGTTTTGGATTACCCTTGATTAGCATAAATTGGTAACAATATATGTCGATATATACACATCCCAAGTACATTTCCTCAATACTCAAGATACAATCATTTTTGTGTGCCTCTCTGATGCTACAAAATAGTACTTTCGAGCGACGCCTATTATACAATCAGTTCAAATATGTGATTTTCTTCACCTCCAAATGAGGCGGTGACCGCAACAGAAGCTGCAACACTTACTTCAAGGGCTGCAACAGCAGCAAACACACTGACTCCTAGTATCATTGTCCCCAACGCTAAAGCACTAAATTCAGCAGCAATTGCTGGAGCAGTTAAGCCTGTCACATAACAAAGGGTGTGTGCTTTAGTGTAAGGGCATTATGGGCAAAACAAATAATTGAGTGGTTTATGGATCACAGTAATGGTGTAGGGATCAAAAGTTATATAAACTGTATTTTTCAAACCTTAGTCCACTAATTAATCATTGCATAATCCCTCGTTTATATTAAGTAATCCCATGCCGATTGTTCAAAACAGCTTTTAAGTAATATCAAACGCTTTCAAAACTGAAAATATATATTGTATTAAACGCGATAAGCAATTTTAGTAAGCAACCCAAACACCCCTTATCTATATAAATCATGTCTGCAACTTGTTTTACCTTTCATTCTCTTTTATTTTTCAGCGTAAGTGTTTTCTAAATTTTCTTTGTTCGGCTTACAAACTGCTTATCACTAAGGCCATAAGACGCCCATAGATACATTTTATGCAACTGTTTCTGAAATTATAAAGTATAGATTAAAATCGATACTAACTTGTTATAAGTTCGATTTACATAAACCACAAAATGAGTGCATTTATTGTATGTATTACCAATTCCCAAAAATCTAATAATCATAAAGTACCTCATTACGACCCTTTCGTGTATGGATCGGTTGGTGGGCGTTGATTGTTTTCCAAGAGGGTTTGCGATTCCTCTTACAAAATCTACTTGGGCACCATCCAGTTGACGGGCTCGCTCACCAACCCAAAGGAAATCTATTTGAGTGAGATTGTTCATAAGGCAAGTGGAAGCACTCGCGTGGTGCCCATAAATCAGTGGTGGTCATGATGATCGATTGTAAGACCAGCAGCGGCTAAGAAACCTAGTGCCTCGTTAACTTGGCTAGCCAGCTCACGTTACCTAACACGTCCCACCAAAAAGTCAAATCACTAATCACATTTAAATTAGGGGCAGACCCACATAGTCTGGAAGGTAATGCAGGTGTAGAAACTGAAAAAAATATTTGTAGTGGCACATAATATTGATCAAAGGTACAAAGATCTGTATACCTTTTTTTTACTTGGTTAAATGAGTAAGTAAATAACTTATTTTAAAAAATCATTAAGTAAGTTAGCATACTTATCACGCTGTTCACTATTCTAAGCGAAATCAAGAATTAAGAGTGGCTGCATACTAAGAATAAGCTTTAATCAATCTTTGGGGTCGGGTGTCCTTACAGTAGTTGTTTGCATATAATTTCAAATAACATCCATATAGCAAAAACTGTGCTAAACCTTATGCATTCTCATTGTATCATATGGTTATCTTTAAATGGTGACGCAGACTCTTGGAGCCATCTGTGGTGCAGGTGTGGTCAAGGGATTCAACGTTATGCATGGTGACCATTAAAAAAATGACTCGTTTGAAAATGACTCATTTAAAAAAATAACTCATTTAAAGATGACCATTAAATGGTGACCATTATGTGTTAAACCTTATGCATTCTCTTATATCGTAACACACAAAACGCCTCCCCGAGCAATGTCTACAGCAATAATGATCATGAATGAAAACAAAAAACAGCTTACCGAGAAATAGAAAGGACCCCCCTTAATCCATTTAACATCAGTTCCAGCAGCACTCTCGAACATATTCCTTCTCATTTCTTGAGCTTTCATTTTTGCAGCTAAAAGTTTCTTCAAGACTTTCCCCATAGATGATGATGACTTCTTTTCAAGTTTCATCTGTTGAAAAAAAAACATTATCGTCCAGTATTTGTACACATGTGAAAATAAGCAGTTTTGTGTAAGTACCTGCTCGCACTATGGGATTTCCTGTATCCGCATCTTCCGCCCATCTTTGTGAGGGTAATTCTCAAGTAGAATATACGGAGACAGATAATCCTTGGAAAAAATAATTGACATGAAAATAATCTCAAATTTACATGAAATTAAGAAGATAATATGAGATACATATATAGCATAGAAAATGGGATATTCTGGCATGAGAGATTAAGAAACCATCAAACAAATCATAGTAATAGATAGAAACTATAAATGGCGGATAATGAGTTTACCAACGCCGTGGCTTTAAGCATGCTTTCATTTCTTGACCTTACAACCTCATAAAAGTATGCACGTTGTGACGGAATCAAAAATAAAAGGAAATTAACAACTGTAAAAGACTAAGATTTCGAATGAGTTAAAAGGATAGAGTTTATTTATATGCGGGTTGTTGGTATAACAGGAAAAGCTACCATGATAAACAAAACAGCTAGTTTTCCAATTTTTTGCTTCCTGTCCTCGTCCATTTTTGTTTCAAAATTCCTCTCGATTCTTGTGGAGCCTCCATTCTTTTCTTTTTCTTTTCTGCTACCATTGCAGTTTCATTGGCTTTCGTAGCCTTGTTCTGCATATGAAGAAACACATAGTGAGCACTATTGCGCACATAAGTCATAACCAAAGGAAACCTTTACCATAACAACTACTGTATAAAATAGAATGATAATTAAGTTAAGAAACTGACCAGTAGTGACTATCATAGCAATAGGAGCGAGCGATCGTTTTTCCGAGTTTTCAGGTGAAAGATGCTCGAGATCAAAAGCGTGCCACCAACACTAATACCAAGCAAGCCCTAAAGTGATACTGCACCTATAATAATAAACCACATACACAACATTGTTAAATAATAGAACATGTTAACAACATAAAAAACGTAACTACACTTACTTTTCAGCTTGGAGAAAAATATCACACGCGTTCTTTAACATGAACCTTTTTTCCAGCAACATGTTAAGCTGTAAGCTGTTACCCAACCCAAACTTGCATATTTAGCTGCCCTCGACACTTTGGTTGGACCAACCCGCTGAACACACCAAATAAACCATCAACTGAACCTACCTGATATTTATAAGAGAATAGCAACATATATAACAATTTAAGAACTTCTAGTTATAAGAACACATACATACATTGCTGGTAGTTTTAGCTTTGATATTGATGTCCTCTCTTCTTCCTCGTCATCTGAGAAGAAACATCAGATAGTAGTTAGTCTCAAAATACTGTAACTTTTAAGATGAAACACTAACCTGAAGAATCAAATCGGATACGTAGAGTATCATATAAACATATTTTGGCCCTTCACCCAATAACTTCTTCTGACTATGTTTTAACTGCTTATCTGCTATAAATTAGTAATTAGGATTGCCAATATATATTTATATGTATATGCCAAAATACCCCTTTACTAATGCCCCTTCACCCAATAACTTCAGGTATATATTTCCGTAAATATTTGATCAGTAACTTCAAATTAGTATAGTGTATAATGGGTTAACTCCGGTTAAAATTTTGCATATATATACACAATTTGATCAATCAAATTGAGTTTCTATAGTAGCTAGTTATACAAAGTACCCCCAAAAGCCTTGTGCAATATTTCTTCAACATACATAAACATGAAAGAAAAAAATACAAACCAAGATAAAAGCTAAATCCGCCCCATATACAACTTCTAACCTATGTACATTAAAGGAATACAAATGATAGCCTCCTTCACTCCTTGGCCGCTTAATTCATGAATAATGTCACTTTTGTCATTTGAAATTTGCTAACTACGTTATCACTATTACTCAAACCCAAAACAACATTGTAGAGTAGCTGGTTATTTGATTTTTAAAACTGAAACTCCAAAAGACTTGGAACCATCACATTCTATATGAACTATGAAACATCAGATGTTGTAACAGATTGCTAAGATTATGTGGTTGGCAAACTCAGCAACAAAATCGGAGATCAAAAGCTAAGCCACATATATTAATCATCTATCTAGTCAAGCAGTCTCCTTTTGAGGATCTCATTTTCCTTCCTTTTCAAGATTTCGATTTAAGCTCATATCCTGTTTTAAGATGTTGCCAACCTTTTTTTAACTAATCAGTACTGCAACACACACACACACAAATACCAGATTAACCATTGACCCTTATACTTGGAATATGTTCAGCCCGTTTAGATTTTAGCTCATATCTACCCATTTTTCTATTCAATTCGCATTTCTCCCTTCGTGGTGAAATTTCCATCTAGTGTAGCGGAAAAATAAATTTTAATATTCATAAAAAGAAAGAAAGATAGACATACCTTTGGCCGGTTGTTAAGGTAGGTCAAGTACGGACTAAAGGTTTCTGGTGCAAGACATTTGGTGATATTTTGATATAAAAAGTCACCGGCGGGTTTCTGCTCCAATGGTTTCCTGCCTTTGGTAAAAAAAAACCCAATAAACATTGTAGTATATGATTAGTTAATGGAAAAACAGATCGAAATAAATGAAGCAAACGCATACTCTTGAGGACTTGAGGCTGAGGAGGCATATCAGTCAATGACAGCTTTTGGAACTCCTTTGATTCCTCTGTACATATTAATCGCAAACAGATCATTAACGAAACAATACATTATGAAAAAAATCAAACAAACATACCAACAACATCAAACTCAAAGTCAGCAACATTCTCCTTGTGGTATTGTTGGTGAATACGATCCACTGAAATTGCCATTGTCTACAATCCTCAAACAACATTCATTCAAAGACGAATCACTAATTAACATTGTTTCAACAATAATATATAAAAAATAAACATACTTATATTTTGATTAGGAAGAAGAAGAATACCTAAAAAAACAGTATATTGATAATTGACAGAGAGCCTAGGCTAGGGTAATAATTTATGAATTTGATTATGTGCGTAATAATTTATATATTAAATAGTCAAATGCTATATTGTTGGTGACATGGCTTTAATTAATGATGACATGGCATTGTGAGATGATTAGTAGGATTAGTGATGTGACATACATCCTCTTATATATAATGTTATATATGTTATTTGTTATATTTTATATAATAATGTTATATTATAGATTATATATATATTATATATATATATTATATTATATTATATTATATGGTTAGTGGTGGTTATGAATTCGTGTAGGGGGTTATGATCTTATGACAAGAATTGTATGTGTTTTCACTTCTATTTTGTGAAAGTATGTGTTTAATATATATATATATATTATTTATATATATATTATGTATAATATATATATATATATATATATATATATATATATATATATAAACACATACTTCACAAAATAGACGTGAAAACAAATACAAATTCTCTAAGATCAGAACCCCCTACACCGATTCATAACCACCACTAAACCGGCATCACAGCCACCATTACACCGCCTGATCGCCGTCGTTCAAACCATCACTAGACCATCGTCGCCATGGCAGCACCTAGTACCTTTCTGTCACTAATTTGGAGGTTATTTGGTTAAAATTGGCTCTTCTAAAGGTTAAATTCTTACACTTTCATCATTCACATATTTGTAATTGTTGTTCATTTTGACGGTTGCTTGTAATAGTGTTCTTTTTTGTTCATGTAATTTTGCACACCAACTGTTTGATGAAATGCCTGAACCAATATTGCAAGCTGTTAACTTTATTTGCTGATTCATTGTTTTAGTAGTCTTGATAGTACTTGCGGTTATGCTTTATTAATTATAGATTTCGTTTTCACTCGACAAAGGTATAGGTGAACGACTTCAATAAGCACATGTGAAAATATACGTCTTGTAGCTTTTTAAGATGTGTGAACAACTTTGTCACATGTGAAAATATGTGTCTAGTAGCTTTTTAAGATGTGTGAAAAACATCTTCACATGTGGAATTATACGTCATGTAGCATATTAAGATGTGTGGAAAACATCTTCACATGTGAAAATATACGTCGTGTAGCTTATTAAGATGTATGAAAAACATCTTCACATGTGAAAATATACGTCGTGTAGCTTATTAAGATGTATGAAAAACATCTTCACATGTGAAAATATACGTCATGTAGGATGTGTGAAAAACATCTTCACATGTGAAAATATACGTCGTGTAACTTATTAAGATGTGTGAAACACATCTTCACATGTTAAAATATACGTCGTGTAGCTTTTTAAGATGTGTAAAAAATATCTTCACATGGGTTTATTATTATTATCATTTTGGTTAAATTGGATTAATGTATACAAACACTCTAGCAAGTACTATAGGTTTTAAGCCATCCTGAATTGGTAGTGTTTGGTTAAGGTCATATTGATCATTGATGATACAGTTTTGGTCACCATGGTACAACAATCAGGACCAGTTTCTAACATGAAGAGTCTTGGAAACTCTTTTGTCCATGTACCATCTTTAACCCATACGTCTTTCCATAGATTAATTATGTTATTACCTAACTTCCGGATAAGTATGAACGCTAACTTAGGACAGAGGCCAGCTTGTAAGATACTTTTAATACTTTTCCAATGATCTTTGACTATAAAAGAGTAGTAAATAGGATCAGACATGCCACCCTCAATCCCAAGTATTTATTTGATGATTGTACTGCGTAGAGGATTAGGCTCAGTTCGTAATCGCCACCACGACTTCAAAAGCATTGTGAAGTTGCTAACAGAAGGACTACCAATAGAAAGACCTCCCATCTTCTTTAACAGGTGGAGTGATAGATTTTTGCAACTGATTGCTCATCAAACTCTGAATCACTCCTTTATTCATGATCCTTTGCCTGACATGACCCTTGTTTAGAGCCTGAAGTGGAACTTTAAGAAAATGACAAGATTACTCCCAAGTTCTTGTGTAAACCACTCCATGTATGGACATCGTAGCCTGAAGTGGAACTCTAAGAAAATTGTATTCATTTCGGAAGAGGCATTGAATTATTAAATTATGATGGGTTAGGTTTGAGGGTGTTTTATAGAGCTATGATGAAAGTCACATTGCTTATGTTGCAAAGGAACCAGGCTACAAGAAAGATAGTGGTTAGAATTTGACTTGGCACATGTTATGATTCTGAATTCATTGATGTTTATGGCTTAATGCCCCTATTGCTCGTAACTTCTAGTGATGGAAGTCTAGTGGTCTATAAAGGTGGTGAGTCCATCATACATGAGTACCGCAGTAAGCACTAAGAACAGTCCAAACATACCATCAATACCAAAATGCTACCGAGTGGGTACCTCTGTAGACCTTCTAATAGCGAGTACATTGTCGATCATATGAATTTCAAGGTAAAGATTGCTATAATAATTTAATTTAAGTATTTATGTATGTATCATGACGTGGATCACTAAATACATACATATATTAGGCATGGAGCATGCCATAACCTATTGTATAAGTTGAAGTAGGCCTCACATAATGTTAGCAAAGAAATAGGGAGAGGAGCCAGTGGGATTGTGTACAAAGGAGTATTGGTAGATAATAAAGTCTCAACAATCAAACGCTTAAGGAATTTAGTAACAATCAAGGTGAAGCTAAACTTATAGCTGCTGATATAAGTACCCTTGGGAGGCTTAATCACATGAATTTAATTAAGTTTTGGGGTACTGTGCTCAGAGAAAGCACAAACTGCTGGTGTACCAGTACATGGAAAATGGGTCATTGGCTGAAAAGATCTTTTACATGTTCTGAAATGTTTCCCTATCTGTAACAATGGAAGGCAAAGATTTAGCTGCATCCATATGTAGGTTAAGTGATTGTGAGGTAACTTTACCTGACAACAACGATAGTACCCTGTGAGATTAGATCTAATTTTATTGAAGACACATTGTAGGTGATTAAGAAGTAATTATTTCTTTATGCATTTATTCTAATAAATGATATATTTATCCATTAATGAAAATAGGTGACAAAAGGTTGGTAATTTGGGAAGCTGACCTGGTGTTTTTGAAAATTGCAGAAAGTGGTTCCTAGCGAAGTTGTGGTAAACAAAGACGACGAGACGCTTGTATTGGTTTTTGATGAGGCACTTGGTGTTGGAGATGGTGTGTTGGAGATTAAGTTTACTGGAGTGCTTAATGAAATATGAAGGGCTTCTATAAAGGGTATAATCTTTACTTAGAGTTGTGTATATACTAGTTCTTGGATGTTTGATTTGTCGTTTACTTGAACGTTTATTGGCAGGACTTATGTTGATGGAGGAGTGAGAAAAAATATGGCAGTGACGCAGTTTGAACCGGCTGATGCACGAAGGTGTTTTCCATGCTGGAACGAACCTGCTCTTAAGGCACGTGATGCTCTTAAGTTTAATATGTCATAATAAGCTTATATAAGCTTATTAGCTTAGATGCTGGGATGGACCTGCTCTTAAGTTTAATATGTCATAATAAGCTTATATAAGCTGAAACAAACACCAAGATATCTTTGTCAAATTTAGTATAACATAAGACTAATAATATATATGATACTCAAAGCAAGCTACGTTTAAGATACCGGTTGGCAATGTACCATCAAAGTTGACTGCATTATCAAATATGCATGTCTCTGAGCAGACTATCGATGGAGATTTCAAGACCGTAAGCTTTGAGGAATCACCGCTTATGTCAACTTATTTGGTGTCAGTTGTGGTTGGTTTGTTTGATTACATCGAAGAAACAACATCTGATGGTAACACTCATTTGTTTAAGGCTTGATAGTTAATACGCTTCAATAGCTGATGTATAGTAGCTTTTCCTCACTTTCGTGCAACTCATCCTGCAGGCATAAAGGTTCGTGCATATTGTCCTGTTGGTAAGAGAGAGAAGGGCAAGTTAGCATTAAGTATACAAAGTAAGTAACTCTAATACATACTACTCCGTACATATGTTGTTACTAGTAAGAGTGTTTTATAAAAATAAATAAATAGTAGTCGAACTGAGAACTACTGGTTGTCGTTTTTTGAATTTTTTTAGATATTTTTTGATGCCTTACGTACTTCCCAAGATAGATATGGTAGTTGTTGCTGATTTCTCGGGTGGGGCCATGGAAAATTATGGGTTGATCACCTATCGTGAAGCTGAGCTGCTCCATGATGATTTGCATTCAGTACATCAAACACACAAAGAGTATGACAGGTCTATATTCTGCGATATGGTCAAGACATTAATGTCTCTTATCATTTTTATCTGATCGACCTTCTTTTCATGTTAGTTTTCGATTGCTGTAACACATGAGTTTGGGCACCAGTGGTTTGGAAACTTAGTACATTGGAATGGTGGACTTATCTATGGCTCAACGAGGGTTTTGCAACATGGGTAAGCTCTTACTATTATAAAAGACAAATATTTGGGTGTCACATATCTTACTAAGATATATGATAATCTAGGTAAGCTATTTAGAAACCGATAGCTTCTTTCTGGAATGGAATGTTTGGATACAGTTCCTTGAAATGACAGCTGGTGGTCTGTGCCTAGATTCATTAGAACAGACTGAGGAAAATTACTTAACATTATCAATGCTTCTACTATGTAGAAACGGAGATCCTAGATGAAATCCCAGAAGTTTATGAAGTGGGTGAAAGTGAAAGAAACGAAACAGAGAGTTTGGTCTACATGAAACGTTCTTATATGACTGATAATATTAGTCAACTTACTGTTGGTGATGATGATATGGGAATGGCTCATGATCTTAAAGATGTTTTTAGGGATAGGAAAGATTTTTCTACTGCTTAATGGAGAAGATATTGTCACACCCCCAAAATCGGACGGCAGCGGAATAGTAACATTGGGGTGCGACTTCAAGGCACAAAGTACAAGTCACAGAAAACGACCTCAAAAGAGACGTTTTATAAAATGTCACATTCAATTTAGTAAAAATGTCAGAGTTACACAGGTCTCACTTGTAATGTATTAGAAAACATTGTCAAAATGTTTATTTAATGGTACTCAAATTATTAAGCGTTCAAAAATATATCCGCGCGACTCGAATGCTCCCAATGCTCCACTAGCAAATAATAACCTGAGAAAATACATGCAAAAACGTCAACAATAATGTTGGTGAATTCATAGGTTTAAGTAAAAAGCAGTATTGAAATAATTTAAGAAATATTTCAGAAGAAAAGTAGCGTTACAACATTTAAAAGTGTTATTTCCGAAATCCATCCGAAATCCAAGTAGTAATTCAGTAAATCAAGAAGTATTTAAAAGTGGACCACAAGACTTAAGTAATGGTGGACTAAGTACGTATTCCGAAGTCCAAAACAAGTAAGGTAGACAAGAGAAACAAATTCACCAAGTCTAATTATATATTATTGCACTAAGCTCATGACCCCGAAGCCTTAACTGTCTGTCTGCCCCAAATAGGTAGGGTGTCTGCCAAAACAGCCTACAGTTCTCTAAATGTTAAATGCATAATGATCAACTTGTGACCATAAATTCCGGTGGGGATTGTTAGTCCCGATAGATCTATCCACAACACTAGCGCTCACTATAATAGCAATTGACGGTTCATGATATTAGGAACTTAGATGGCATTGTGGTAACTTAGGCAATAATAATCAGACAATAATCTGGATAGCATACAGTTTAAAACACTTGTGTCCGTAGTAAAACAATCATGTCTAAAATTCACTGTTTCAAATATAGGTATTCACCAACTACGAAAAGAAGTTGTCTAAATAAAGCCCCTTCTTGCTGATTATTTGCATCCTCGCATATACCCCATGCAAGTG
>BQNB010083223.1:0-29093 GCA_026074375.1 Tanacetum coccineum
AGAAACGTAGAGTGGGCATAAGTCTAACTTAAAGACTTATTAGTAAACAAAAGTGCTTGTCGGGAGACAACCCATCTTTTATCAATATATTTCATTTCAATTTCTGCATATTAGTTGGTTTGTATGTTTCTCACTTGATTTTGCAGGTTCTAGCAGCAAGGAGGCAGAATTCGAGACGTCTCGACCCCTAATTGTGTGGTAATATAGTTGCTATGACAGCAATTCCGGTGTAAAAACCTTGGTTATGCCGTAATCATTTCAATTACAGTGTATACCTTCTTATGGTTACGCCATAACAAACTAAGCCTAAATTTTTATTTATCACATAATTACGGCTTAACCACCGAGGTTACACCATAACATCTTTCTGAAACACTTCAAATCAGTTTGAAATTTTTATTAAACCATGTGTAATTAAATAAACTTTGTAGGTATGTTCTCTGGAAACCCTCACGAGACTCTACTCGTCCACTTGGGCCACCAAGTGGTTTAAAAGGCTTGTAGCATTGCTAAATGCAACCGCGATTCATACGAAAGTGAGTTAGGATTTCTTATATATTTTTCTTTGAATGTTTAATGAATTTTATTTATTTAGTGATCTCAGGGGAATATGAGTTTGCTCAAGATATGATTGTCAGGAGTTCTCCTCTTGCCAACATCATTTTGAAGATCAGGAGCAATACTCATGGGAGTTTTTTGTTCTAATTATACTCTTTTCGTTATATTTCATTTCCTTAATATACAATAAGGACATTATACAAACCAAGTAGGAGGATGGGAGTAATTATTACTTGACCTATAATTGCATTTGATTTTCTAGTTTTTTTTGAAAAATGATGCCAATTTCAAAAAAATTTGACATGTTTTTCATACTGAACTAGAACAATTTTTTTCTGAATGCACATTTACCCTTTATTTCTATTTGGTGAGGTTAAGGCTGATGATCCGTTTTCATCCATATTATAAAAATCTACCAAAATATTAAGTGTGTCGGTAGTATTGTCGACTTTAGAACTTGGCATGTACATCATTCGAGACCTAATTGATTAGCAGGAATAGATGGTTCGAGAAGGCAACATTTAGGAATTCACCCAAATAGTTCATATGTGTAAAATTGTGTGTGTTTATCGACTTGTTACACTAACTTGTTGACCTCCCGTGATAAAACCCTTTGTTGCACTCATCATTAGTGCAAGATACCCCTAGATCACCCTGTTGAGCCAATTTGTGTTTTAACCCCATATTATATATGTTTTGTTACACCATTTCACCTTAGCCAACCCTATAGTCTATATTTTTCTTTGTGTTGAAATTTCCTAGCTACCTAAGTCCATGGTTCAGGGAAATGGGTTCGAAGATTTTGGCACTTTCATTGAAGACATATCATTATGATCATAGAATACCCCTCGGTATTATCACTTTCGATAATGTTCATCTTAAGTGGGGGGATGTATTGTGTATTATGACAGGAGTATTATGAAAAAATATGTATGAATAAACTCCTAATATATTGTATATGTTGGTTACATGTTATAAAACTAACAAGTAAAGAAGATGGTGCAACTATAAGCCATCTGTTGATTTTGAAGAATGAGCTAGTATGCTCCACAGGATCTCATTGTTACATCCGATGCTAGCCCATTATTGAAGAAATGATCAGGTTCTCACACTTGGACACTTAAACTATGGATGGATAGTAGCCGGTTATGACCACCTTAGATTATATTTGACTTTTTGTTTTGTGTTTTATTTTAACAACAATTAATGTGTATCCCAAGTCTATCCTAACCCTTTTATGATTCCAACCTTTAGCCTGCTCGAGTTAAGGAAAGAGCAATCATATGTATCTTCTCCATGGATTTAGACAAGAATGTATGGTTTTGTCACCTTTTCTGGCTCAGTGGTATCAAAGAGATTCTAACACCTGTTCAAACCTGTGTTTCACCCATGTTGCCTTTAAGAATTGTTTAGACCCTAATTCTAACTGGTGTAGCTTTGTATACTTTTCAAGCTTACGATAAAATACATGTTATGATAGTGCAATTGAGCGATCACCCCGAAAATGAAACACTTAGACTAGTATGAGAGTTGAGTGAATTTTGATCCTCTTTTTGTAAGGTGTTCGGCTTTGATGTTTTCTAGAATAAGTATTAAGTAGATTCATTTCTCCGAGTTAAATTGGGAAATCTTTTTATAAATTATTCTAACGGGTCTACTTGAGGGCAAGTAAAAGTCAAGTGGGGGGATATTTGATAACATAAAATATTTAATACTTTTTAGTGTCAAAATCCCTATTGAAATGCTTGTAATTATTACATAAATACCTGAATATGACACTTAATCTGTAACACCCTCATTTTTACAATATAGCAGCGAAAGCTAATCTGGGGTATTACTTCATAGATACAACAATCATAATCATAGGGCGGTAAGTAGAAGTATCAAGTAGCGGGGCATATTTCTATAACATCATATTTTTAATACTTTTTGGTATCAAATTCACCTATTCAATCTTATGTACATGCAATTATCTCATAATTGCCTTGGAAAATGGTTAACTTAATCAACTTGATTCTAGTTTTAGTAGGAAACATTAAGCATTTTTATGCAAAAAAAACAATGGATTTAGACACAATAACAAGGTCAATATGATTCTCAAGGCATTTCGACGGCATAACCATCATCTGCAAAGGTTACGCCGTAACATTATTAAGGCAAGAATGGTCATCGCTAAAGGTTCGGCATATTCTCTTGCTAAGTTTACGCTCGTAAACACATCTCATTATGGATCAGGAGTCTCTGTGTCTAGGCTTTACGACGTAACCGTTCTCTTGATTACGCCGTAAAACACTAATTTTGCCTATGTTATGGGAGGTTCGTTAGTAATTGTTACGGCAGTAACTATACTCTTTCATTTGGTCGTAACCAACTTGTTGTCTATATAATGAACGAATTTTGGATCATTTATGATATCTCATTTCCGAGAGCACATATAGGGTTTGGAGAAAACCCAATTTTCATTCAGCTCTATGCTAGAGTAATGAAGGAAGGAACGAAACCAATGTGAATGTGACAAATTTAGATTTGGAATTGTAGTATTTCAAACACATTCTCTACATTTTACATATAATCTAGACATGGTGTAATTCTCCTTAATATTATTACTGTTTTATTTCCTCTTGGTATCTTAGCTTATCTTGTTATTATTAGCTTTGTCTGGTTATTGCTTTTGTTGGGGAGCTTAGTCTAGGTTTGAGTTAAGGTTGTGAGACCCTTGAGTGACAGGATATCCCTCTAAACTTGGGGTGTTCTCATTCTCCAATCGAAGCACCTATATTATGGCTGGTTGTACCTAACCCTTAGGCGTTCTCTTACTCGATTAAGATCAAAACTAAGTCTTTGGCATATTTTCATCTGGGCTTTTTGTTTTTTAGTTTATTCTCGGCCCTTGTTTAGGGTTCATTCCACCTAGGGATCATAGGCTAAACAAGGATGGCTTTCCATGTTTAGTGTTGCACAGTAGATATTGTTGATATAATATATTGCATAAAGAGAGACATAAGTTAGAAAGCTAAAACTTGGGTTATTCAATTTAGTATACTTTATCTGCCTTCATTTCTTTTCTTCCTAGATTTTCTTTACAAATTCATTTAATATCTCTTTTTTTCTTAACGTCTTACTTCATTAATAACTACTATTGGAACGGACTCGGATTCACCTAATATATATTTACTCCACGACCGGGTTCGCCTGCCTGGTTGTGCGTTTAGTAAAGGTAAATACAAAGTTTTATAAATTTAAAACTTGTTAAATAATTTCTTTGAAGAAAATACGCATCATTAAGCATGTATTATATTTTAACTTTGTTTATGTAAGTGCATGTTCGATCTAATATTTAATGTTTCTTATTTAACTGCATGTTCAAACTGACCATTAAGTATTTTTCCAAGTTGAATAATAAACCATAAAAATACATAAGAAGTTTTAGGAAATTTTATTATAACAGGTTTAAGTTAACACTACATAATGGTTTAAGTTAACAGTACATAATAGTGTTAACTTACTCTATTTTCTTATTTTCAAATTTTTCTCCTTCGACAAATTTGAATTAATTATCACTCTTCACCAATATCATACGCTAAACTTCATCCTCGTCATTTTCTTTTCAGGTCCTATCCATATTGTTAGATATTAGGAAAAAAGAACTCAGTCAACCCGTCGTATTTATATGTTTATGATAGCTCGTAGTTTCAATATGTTAATAGTATGTTTTTTCGGGTTAAGTACGGGTTTCGAATACCGATATCATTGTTAGTACTTTATATAGTCTATTCCAACTTTGGAAGAGACAAGCTCGTTCATTATTTGCATTTACAAAAGATAAAACTTTATCTCTTAGAAGATATTCTCTCTAGTGGTTTCTCTCTATAGAAATAGCAGATCCCAAGAAGAATCGACCCGTGTTATATTATAGGATATACACAATTGGTATCAGAGCAAATGGGATGACTTAGGTCTCGTGTGTATGTGCGATTTTTTGCTTGTTTTAGATCAAAAAGTGTACCTTTGAAGTTGTTTAGCTATTTTTTATGATCTCGAAATTTTTGTTGTTGGTAATTGATAAAGTTTAGGTGTTTCTAGTTGCTAATTACTTGTAGGCTACTACTGTTGTGCAAAGAAATCAAGCGAATTCGTTCAAAAGGTGTGAATTTCATAGGTGTATTTTGTGTGAAAAACGTCGTTGTTCTTCGTGGGAGAAGTTCGTCTGCATATTTCTTCTCGGCGTTTGGCTGAAAAAAATATTATTTTATTAAGTAGGTTAAACCTCTCTGACAAATGCGGCGTTTTAGGTGGCGGGTTGCTCAAGCGGCGAGTTTGTTACTACAGCAGCGGTTGCTTACCAGCGGTTTGTCTTACGGTGGCAGTTGCTCAAGCGGGAGTTGTTTACTTCCGCGCGCGGTTTGCTTACCAGCGGTTTGAACAGGTTATCAGCGGGTTGAATATTTTAAATAGCAAATATCTTAAGGAAACTCTGGTGGTTTGAAAACTCAATGGCAGTTTAATTAAAATATTCTTCGCTGCGGGTTGCTTGGCAGCGAGTTATGTTTGGCGAGTTGCCTTAAAATTCTACCAGCGAGTTGCCTTATTTCTTTGCAGCGGTTGTTATCCTTTGCTGCGGGTGTGCTTCTGTCTTGGAAATTGAATAATATTTCGCAAACGCGGGATTTAATAACACTAAAAACAAAACTACGATTAGTTAACCTAACCACTTTTACGTACACTCACTAATCATTGATCGTCTCAAAATATATCATATCATAATAATACAAGATGTCTAGTTTGCAGAAGACACTCCAGTGTGCAGGTTCTGATACATGCCCCATCCAATGCTTGATAGACACAGGACTTTGAATCTTCGGCAACTACGGATACGTAAGTGTTCGGGTCTAGGAAAGGATATTGGATGGAGATATATTATGAAATCCATATAGAAGGTACCATTTCAGATGGGAACGGTTTCAGATGTTATTGCTGGAGGAACTGAGGGTGCAGTTCAACAAGGTCCAGTTGTGCTAGAGTCTTAACGACCTTTCAGCGGAAGGAAAAAGAAGTTTAAAGCTGACCATTCGTGCAACCAAAATCCTACTTCGGGATATACAAAGGACATCTACTCACTCATCAATCGACTATACTGACGCCAAAGACATTGGGGAAAACGTGAAGTGATTCTGGAGGGTTCTGAGTTAACAAAGGATGACAGGGCAATCTCAGTTATTCGTTGAATTTGACACTTCGTCAAATCCAAGGAGAAAACATTCAAGGATACTACGTTAGGTTTATCGAAGCTCATTATGACTATTGAGGAAACATCAAGATGACCATGTTCCAGGATGCAGCTTAACTTCAAAGTTTGTGAAACAAATGTTGACTGAGTGGTTGTAGATTCATAACTGAGGTTAAACTTACAGAGGTTTGAAGAGTCAAACTATGATCAATTGTATGCCTACTTTAATGCCAACATGAGGTGCATGCTAATGAGAACAGAATTATGATGAAAGGTTTCGGTCAACTAAATAATGATACTCTGCCACCTCAGCTTCTGCAGTTTCCAACACAATATCTAATATTCACTCATACCCTCAAAAGAAACATCTTCCTGCTGACTAACTTTTCAATGGATCAGGACGTCTCAACAGAAAACTTGGATTGAAAGTTTATCAACATTTTTTGCCTCCTCACTCATCGTCAGATCACCATTTCTCAACCTAACATCAACTCTAGAGCTTCGTCTAATATAAGGAACCAAAGCGATTGTTATAAGTCAGGAAAGTGTGGTTCAAGATGTCCGGCGGAAGATACACTGCGACTAATCAAGCAAGACCATTTCAGAGAGAAAATAATACAAGGGAATTGGTTTGTAGCGGGAACATTTAGCGAGCTTAGAAAGAGGTGGCATGATTAATCCTGGTCGAGCGAAACCCATCAAGTACTACAACTGTATCGGATAGGACACATGCACGTGAATGGTCCAAGGCAAAAACGACTTAAGATTCAGACTACTTCAAGGACAAGTGCTACTAATGCGGCCAGGAGAGTGGCAGCTGTACTGGATGAAAGAACAATCGATGTTTCTTGACTAGGTGGAAAGTTGTTACCAACGTTGATGATTGATGTGGATGATTCACGAGAATGATTTGGCACTCAAGTCGCACCATATTTTTGATAGCTGATGAATGTGATGCATGTCGACTCTCGATGTTGATGAGCGGTCCACTGCACCAGGACATGTTCATGGCTAAATCTCACATACTACGTAAGATCAATCTACGGATGATGCGGGACATCATATGACTGAATAATCCATTTGAGTACAAGATCTGATTCTTTGTAGATCATAAATGAGTATATGAAAGTTACACGAGATGCAAAGCTGTATCAACACACACTACGTTGTTGACTTGATGCTGTCGATACGAGGATAGTAATTGTATTCCGTATGATCAGTATGTGGAAGACAAACGAAGTACTTTTACGTTGTTCATGTATGCATCTTCTGTCGAAATGATGCACTGATGTCTTTTCTCGATGAAAGCATGAACATGGTTGTACAAGTAGATTAGCAAAATAAGCAGACATGGTAATGAATGACTCAGTGACTTATTCTTGCGAGATATAGGAACTGGTCGGGGAATTTGAACATAACGGGCAGAGTTTGAATTAACTGATAGAGAAACGAAAAATTGATGAACAAATGAGAATATTCATCTAGGACGAAACAGAAAGGGAAACTTCTTTAAAATCTGAACTTCATCAGCACCAATACTCACATTTAGTTCTACAGTTGACACTATAAGTCAAAGACCAAAAGAAGTAACACTTTGAAAAGGATTTTAACTAAAAAGAAGACAAATTCTGAAGAGTTTTGGACATATAGAAGCTAAAAGATAAGATTGAAGATAGTTTTATACAAAACAGGTCTCAGTCTGTTCAAACAGTTCACATGTTGTTGTTCAACCAAATACATTTTATATGAAAACAGACATGGTTGCAATAGGCTACAAAAAATACCGTATGTCTCGCTCGTGCAAAGCAGCTCAGCCTGCTCTGTATAATGGTCATGTACTTTCACTACCAAATCATACACCCACTCGTCATACATGACTCAGAGGATAGCTGTGTTGTTAGCTGAGATAACTAGGACATGAAAATGCTCTTGATAATGCAAGCCCTCTGATGTGTGGAAAAAAAAGTTAGAGATTGCCCCCCCCCCCCCACATCCACAATTTACTCGAAAGAGAAACTTATCTTGCCTCCTTTGCTCCCAAAAGAAGATCTGACACACTTAGAAACAGATATTTTCGGTCCATAGATGGCAACACGGAAAAAGGCTGCGACCTTAGCTCTCCAAATACCAATTTCAACGTTGACCAGTGTACTCCTCCAATTAATACTGTCAGCTTGTACAGATTTCTTCAACTAAAAGTCAAGTGAAGATTAAATCTTTATGTTCTCACACAACGTTTTACTGATTTTGACAAACTTGCAAAACTAGAATCACCCCATCAGGTCTTACAGAGGGGGAAATAGGTTTTGAGCAAACGAAAAGATGTTACCTCACTGAAGTTATTCCATTTTTCAAAACTCTTAAAGAACACTTTGTTGGAGTACAAACAGGTCCCTTCTTTAAAAGAAGTTAAAGAAATGGAAGAAATTTTGTCAAATGAATAACGGAAGTGGACAAAATTTGTATGACAAGCAAGTGCTGAAATTGAAAAAGAAAAAACCTTCTCATTGAAAATGACGAATCTGATTGTAAATTATTGTCGACTCAACTGTATTGTATGATGTGGAAAAATCACGTTTTTCTAGATCTTGACAGCTGACATTGGTCTAAAGTTCTGATGAGTCGAAATTATCTTCAAAACTGAAAGAATATATAAATTTGCAATATTTGTATCAACTATTATTAAGAAAGTTTTGATAATAAAAAATTCTCATGCATACAGGACGCTCTTGATTTTTAACTCATTCTTTAGATTCAGAATCTCTACACATCGGAATTAATAAGAAAATGATAAAGTGTTCGACCTTGAACGATTATAGTCGCTAGTGTGAATGACAGAAGTCGTGAGCCTTATAATGCTGTAGATGTCACTGCTCTTATTGAACAAAATAATTGCGATAGAGTAGAACTAGAAAGTTTACAAAAACATTACTAGAAATGTATGGACTCAATTAAGATCACGCGTGTGCTCAATAAGTGAAAAGACATCTACCATGTTTGTATGAGATTGGAGAGTCTAATAGCTCAATGCAGAAGCAAAGAGCTTTTTCCATCTAGTGACTCTTGTCAAACAAACTTTCTTGCTCCTGGATGTTTGTCATTGACGTTTTAACCCATCCTCATACCTTAAAATTAGGATTGTGTTCATTTTAACCTAATCAGCCATTTCGCTTAAGGAGAGTGTAGAAATGGTTAGGGAGATCTGTAGATGGGAAGCTAGAGTAGTTAAACCATTGGATAGCATTCACTATGCTTGCGTATACATAAGTTATCTAGGAATTGTTAGAAATGTGTGATTGGAACTGGCCCCAAATGTTCCATGAAAGAGATAAACAGAGCTCTCTACCCCTGTTGTCCTAGAAAAAAGGCAAGTTACGTTTAGTGCATATAATAGATCCTTTTCTAGCAACACACAGGGAACACCAGTGAACAGAGAGTTCAACTGTCTAATATACCTGTGCTCTCTTACAGGAACGTAACCGATTCCACTGAAGCAAGTGGTGTCAAGCCTAGAAGCAATACAAAGAATCAATTGGATCCTGTGCTAGAAGGAGAATAAGAAGGAAGTAGAAGTACGCCTTAGGACAATTAAGTCAGTTTGGAACAAATGTGGATCGGGTGATTCTAGCATTAGCTCTAATGCGTGTGTAATTAATTCGAATTCTGATCTCGTAAACTCTGCAAAGTCTCTGGAATGTGTTTTGTTAATATCTTGAATTCTGTGCATGCTACCCCCACCGTTAGAATTGTCTTGAAATAAAGAGAAACAGGATTGAAACAAAAGGCAAAAATTGTCGATAAAAGGTTAACAAGACCAAGCAAATATGGAAACCAAAAAGACAAATGTCTGATAAACAGTTTTAACAAGACAAGCAGATCTGGAATACCACAAAGGGAAAACTGTATGACAACAGTTTGTACAAGGACAACGGGTTTGGAAAGCTACGGGAATAGTTTTGCAGATATATGTGTTATCAATGGAGACACAGTAAGAATACTCGCCTTAGGAAACTTGATTGTGGTTCTTATGGAGACCCAAGGAAAGATAATTTGCCTTTAGGAAAATGTTCTACATCTAACTAAGTTTTTGTGAAATGTTTCTGTCTATATGACTTCCAAACATACCCCAACAAAATTGGGGAACCGGAATATTCCAAACTTCCAATTCGACTATTTTCAAATGCAGGTAGATACAGGTCAGCCTATTGGTATCTGGACTTAGCTGCTCAAAACATATGACGGGAATCGTTCCAAGCTCATGAATTTTGCGGATAAAGTTCACTCGGGTCAGTTCAGATTCTGGGAAACGATCACTTAGGAGCTATCATTGGGGGTTATGGAGATTATGTTATGTGGTTGACAGATCATGATTCAAGAGGATACTACGTCGGAGGACTGGGACACAATCTATTCTATGTAGGGCCAATTTTGTGATTTGATCTTGAAGTGGCCTTCTAGAAAGCATACTTGCCTTTGTTCGTGATATCTTATGGTACAGACTTCCTTAATGGTAGTCGCTATTTCGGGCACCAATGGTACACGATATCGATTGATTGAAATGTTGAGTCGTCTTCCGATAGGCTTGATATCTTAAGCTTCCATAGTCCAAATCATGGTTGTGGCATCGTCGTTTAAATACCATTTAAACTTAAATCATGGCTGTGGCATCGTCGTTTAAACCATTTAAACTTCGGCACAATCAATGATCTTGCTCGAAAAGATCTGGTTAGAGGTCTACCAAGATTGAAGTTTGAAAAAGATCATCTTTGCTCAGCCTGTCAACTTGGAAAAAGCAAGAAGTTCTCCCACAAACCAAAATCTGAAAACACAAATATGGAAGTTCTTCATACCCTTCACATGGATCTGTGTGGTCCAATGAGAGTCCAGAGTATTAATGGGAAGAAATACATTTTAGTCATCGTGGATGACTATTCAAGATTCACATGGGTAAAGTTTTTGAGATCAAAGGATGAAACTCCAGAGTTTGTCATTAACTTTCTTAAGCAAATACAGGTTGGTCTCAACAAAATAGTCAGATACATCCGAACAGATAATGGAACGGAATTCGTCAACCAAGTTATGTCTAAATACTATGAAGGTGTTGGCATATTTCATCAAAAGTCTGTTCCGAGAACTCCTCAACAAAACGGCGTTGTCGAAAGACAAAATCGTACACTTGTGGAAGCAGCACGTACAATGCTGATATTCTCAAAAGCACCAATGTTTCTATGGGCAGAAGCTGTAGCTACTGCTTGTTACACCCAGAACCGATCCCTCATTCATACTCGTCACAACAAGACCCCTTATGAGCTTGTACATGATAAGAAGCCTGATCTTATGTTTCTCCGAGTATTTGGTGCACTGTGCTATCCTACAAATGATAGCGAAGATCTAGGAAAATTTCAAGCCAAAGCTGACATTGGGATTTTCGTTGGGTATGCTCCTAGCAGGAAGGGCTATAGAATCTTCAACAAGAGAACTCGTCGATTAATGGAAACAATTCACGTCACATTCGATGAGATGCATCCGACAATGGCTCCTGTACGCATGAGTTCAGGACCCGAGCCTATCATTATGACCCCTGGGCAACTCAAATCAGGGCTCGCTCCAACCGACAAAGAGCTGGAGATGTTATTTCAACCAATGTTTGATGAATACGTTGAACAATCTTGAGTCAATGAACCAGTACCTTCTGCTACTGTAGTTAACGCTCAAGTTGTTCCACCTGGTACATCTGTGTCTACAACAATTGCTCAAGACGCACCGTCTACAAGTGCTTCATCGTCAACATCAGATATGCATCATCCAGTCCGACATCAAGGTATTGCAGAAGAACCCACTCTCGAAGACTCCCCAATCAATCACGATGCGCTACATCCTTCATTTAACCCTGTTACTGGAGAACCTGGTTCGACACAGTCATCATCTGGGAATGTTAATACAGCGGAACCAAGTTACCCAACAGGTGTTACTCAACCACCAGAACATCTCAGAAGATGGACCAAAGATCACCCTCTTGATAACATCGTTGGCAATCCATCTCGTCCTGTATCTACCAGAAAACAGTTAGTATCCGATGCTTTGTGGTGCTGTTTCCATACTGAACTGTCCAAAGTCGAACCCAAGAACTTCAAAATGGCCGTGATAGAAGACTGCTGGTTTCAAGCCATGCAAGATGAAATTCACGAATTTGATCGACTTGAAGTATGGGAATTAGTACCTCGCCCAATCTATGTTATGGTTATCGCTCTCAAGTGGATCTACAAAGTGAAGCTTGATGAATATGGTGATGTACTGAAAAACAAAGCTCGGTTAGTTGCAAAGGGATATCGTCAGGAGGAAGGTATTGATTTTGAAGAATCGTTTGCTCCAGTTGCACGGATAGAGGCCATCAGAATATTCATTGCCAATGCTGCAACCAAGAATATGATCATCTACCAGATGGATGTCAAAACTGCTTTTCTGAATGGTGATCTTCAAGAAGAAGTCTTTGTCAGTCAGCCTGAAGGATTTGAAGACCAGGATAATCCTACTCACGTTTATCGTCTGAAGAAGGCTCTTTATGGGCTAAAGCAGGCACCAAGGGCGTGGTATGACACACTATCAAAGTTCCTTTTGGCCAACAATTTCTTCAAGGGTGCCGTGGATCCAACGTTATTCACACGCAAATCAGGCAAACATATTCAAATATATGTAGATGACATCATTTTTGCCTCAACAGATCATAATGCGTATCACATATTTTCCAAAGAAATGAGCTCCAAATTTCAGATGTCAATGATGGGACAAATGTCGTTTTTCTTAGGACTACAAGTTTCTCAAAGTCCCAGAGGCATCTTTATTAACCAAGCAAAATATGCTCTCGAAACCTTAAAGAAATATGGAATGGATCTCTCTGACCCTGTCGATACACCAATGGTGGATCGATTGAAACTGGACGAGGATCTCATGGGGATTCCAGTTGACCAAACTCGATTTAGAGGAATGGTTGGCTCCCTAATGTACCTTACAGCCAGTAGACCAGACCTTGTATTCGCTGTGTGCATGTGTGCTAGATATCAGGCTAAGCCTACCAAAAAGCACCTTGAAGCAATCAAACGTATCTTTCGATACCTAAAAGGAACCATTAACATGGGTCTTTGGTATCCGAAGGACAATGCTATGTCACTAACAGCTTATGCAGATGCGGATCATGCGGGATGTCAGGATTCGAGAAGAAGTACGTCGGGAAGTGCTCAGTTTCTTGGAGATAGATTGGTTAGCTGGTCATCAAAGAAGCAAAGAAGCACGACCATCTCAACAACAGAGGCGGAATACATTGCAATGTCTGGATGCTGTGCTCAAATCCTTTGGATGAGATCTCAACTAAAAGACTACGGCTTTCTGTTCAATAAGATTCCTCTGTACTGTGATAACAAAAGTGCCATTGCTTTAAGCTGCAACAATGTCCAGCACTCACGATTTAAGCACATCGACATACGACACCATTTCATTCGAGAGCAAGTGGAAAATGGAGTGGTTGAACTCTACTTCGTGGAAACAAACTATCAACTGGCAGATATCCTCACAAAAGCTTTACCAAGAGAGCGTTTCGAATTTCTACTCCCACGACTTGGGATGAAGAGTTTAACCCCTGAAACCCTCAAACGCCTTCAAGAAGGAGAGGATGAGTAAATGAAGTGTCCTCTTGTATCCTTTGTACATAAGTACATAAAAATAGACTTGGTAAATATTTTAAGTCATTTGGAATTACAAAATGGTTTGCAATTACTTCAAATTGCAACCCGGTTCTCATTTGAAGGAAAGATTGTCGTCTGAAAGACAACTGTTCCTAACAACGGGTAATTAATTTTACTCGGGCATGGATTACTTTATATCCATGCAATTTGGGATTAATGTACGTTTCAGTGCATTTTTCTTAATTCGGAAGAGAAGTCTTCCTGTTTGATAACCAAATAATTTTTCTTAATTGATTCTTCAAAATTATTTGTGTTAACCACGGTGGTAAAAGTGTTGTTTGAAAATCAATCCGGACAATTTGACACTCAATCAATGACTACAGCTCTTTCAATAGAAAACGGGTCATCGATTGAGGGGGAGAGTGTTGTTCAAATTTAATGTCTGGGTGCCGATTGGAAAGTGTAACCGGGTCTTGGAGAGACAAAAGAAGCTAAGGAACCAAATCTTCAGAGCTCTCACTGCATCAGCTGATGTTCCCTCTAGCGTAACAGAGACAACTGATACAACATCAACACTTCCACCACCACCACCTCCACTACAAAAACCTACAGGTCATCGAGATATTTAAAGTTATAGTATAAAAGGAGGCGGCGGGTTGCCCTTGGTCAAACTTGCAAAATTTGGTCAAACAAAAAACATAAACACTCTCGTACGCAACTCGCCGCCAAGATCCTTTTTCCCAATCTTTGATTTCAAGCATTTTTCTTGCAAAGGTAATCATCAAATCGTGTTCTATGCATGTTAGCGTATATATAGATTCAAGGAATCGAATTTAAACACATTAAAATGAGCATAATAGGTAGATTTCAAATTTAGGGTTCAAAAATTAAAAGTTGTTTGAAAACTAAAATTGATTAAGGGGAAAGGTGCGAAATAGGAATGTGATCACTATGATATATAGGTTTAACCATTTGGCAAACATCTGAGTGCTCTATGCGTAATCTTGACCTCATTTTTGATCAAAATGTCTTCAAGTGTTTGGTTAGGTGTAGTAGTTACTGGGATATGCTTATTAGGATTTGAGATCATACGTTAGTGTTATTTTTTATTTTGAGAATCATTAATAGATTGAATGCGTTATAAAAGTTGTTCTTGGCGGTGGCTTGACTTTTAAGAAAGTCATAGGTTGTTTGTTTGTTGATAAGAAAGGCGTTAGTGTGTATCTAATGCATATGATAGGTTAGGATTGCGTTAGGATGTGTTAAAGATTGCCAAAGTGAATGAAATTTGATTTTTGTTTAAGTAATTCTAAACGGCGGGTTGCCTGTTTTGCTAGGTGGCGGTTTGTTTATTTTTTTATTATTTTAATATTTTATTAGGAAACGCCTCTCAACGGCGGTTTGGTTGAAATTTATTATATATTATAAAATATTCAACCGCTGTTTCACTTTTATTTAACTGCGGCGGGTTGCTTCACCGGGTGATACACGACGGGTGCTTTATATTTTTTTAATATTTATTTTTGTAGAGGAATACCCGATGCATCGTCGGGCAGTTTTGGTAAATTATTTTAATAATATTAAAATACGCCAACCGCCATTTCAAAATTTTGAAATATGGCGGCGTTTTGGTCAATATTATTTTAATAATCATGGCGGGTTGGTGCCTTTCCTCGCGACGGTTTGCACAAACCTCCTCACGGCGGGTTGACATTCTGCTTCATGGCGGTTTGGGCTATTTTTCATTAATTTGGCCCATTAAGCCCGATAATCTTTAAAGGCCCTCTCCAATGACCCAATTACATATCTATTACCTTTCTGGGTTTAGATAACATGTAATAGTATCTGTTGACCAATCCTGTAACTCGTTGCCTAAATTGTTACATTTTCGTCAAAACTGTGATGAATCTACCTTAATTAGTCAAGGCATGTCATGTCAATGTCAACCTTCCTCTCTAACATCGTTTCTCTGCCATGCTTGTTTCCTTTGTTAATTACTCTTATGCAGAATACAATGGCAGAGCAAAATGTTCTCGCTCAAGCACCAACAAGAACTGATGAGCAGATTGTACCTCGCTCTCAAATGGTATACAAATCGTTGAAAAACAACGTCTATTGTGTATGGCCGGAGGAAGGGGGGTGCGTGGGGGCGGGGCGAGGGGGTGGAGGAGGGATAGCGAGTGAGGGGGTGGAGGGAGCAGAGGCGCGGGGGGGTGCGCGGGGGGAGGGCGGGTAGGGTTGGGTGGTCAGATAGTGCGGGTTGGGTGGTACATGGCTTGGAAGTTAACACAACTTCTTTCAGAGCGTTCTCCGGCCTCTGCTATGTTCCTAGCCGTCTACATTCACAGTTACTGGAACTCTATGAAGTATGACGAGAAGACTGGGGTTTATTGCTGTCAAGTTGATGAACAATGGTTCAATCTAAGTGCTGATCTTCTTAGAAAGGCCTTAGATATAACTCCTGTCGACCCAGCTCACCCATTTGAGTTACCTTCGACTGGTGACACGGTGATTGATTTTGTAAATCAGCTGGGGTACCCTGAACCTATAGAATTTGTCTCCAATATACGTGTGAATTATGTATATCAACCATGGAGAGCAATTCTAACACTGATTAACCAGTGCTTAACCGGAAAGACGTCTGGTGGTGACAAACCAAGACACCCAGTGCTACAAATGTTGTGGGGAATTGTCACTCAAACTAATGTTGATCATGCAGAACTATTATAGGAAGAGTTTACTCAAGGGAATTACAGACAATTCTTCTCACACAAGGCCTAAGAAGAAACAGTTCCTCTCCCCCCTTACCATTCCTTACGAGCGGTTTACTAAGATGATAATCTACTATTTGGGGAGCACCAGTGATGTACATAAAAGACCTGAGTCTCTTTGTCATCATCATGAGATGACTTTACTGCTAGTAATCTCAAGTTAATCTCGAAAGGTGAAACAGATGAAGAGTTTTAGAATGGCATTCCCAAACAATTGATACTTAAGCATTGCAACAATCTACGACTATCCAAAGTAAACTTGGACATGGATGGCATAAGAATCCGAAGAAAAACCCACAAAGGATATGGGGGCTAGCAGAGCAACCTGAACCTGCAACAAAGCGTGCTTACCCAAGACGTCCACAACTACTACTCCTGTCAAACAACCAACCACCTACATCCAAACAACCTAAGTCTCCGTCAAAGAAACCTTCTAAGTCGTAAGCTCCAAATAATAGTTAGAAAAGGAAAGCCATCTTTCCAACTTTTTGAGCCATTCAACAATCTTCGTATTATCTTAAGTATCTGGAAATGGTTGCTAAGAATACAAAGAAAACCCCTCAAGAAGGTGCAAGCGAGCAACCTGCAACAAAGTGTGCTCCACCCAAAAAGCCCACAACCACTTCTATAGTCAAACCATCCAAGCCAGCTACTACTTCGACAAAGAAACCTTCCAAGCATAAGCTTCCACAGAAAGTTAGATCAGGGATCCAGTATCTAAAACAACTCCCAAACTGCCTGAAGTAGTAGGCAAGGGAAAGGCCATTGTAACCGAAGAACAAGTAGCTCATTCCCTGATCGATCTATCAAAGAAGAAAAGAACTACGGATCAATTTATGCTTATCAGGCGTGATCAAGCACCTCATGATTCGACAACTGGACCCTCTTCTCAACCTGAAGATGAAACATCAGAGAAAGTAATCCATGAATCTTCATCAACATCTGATTCAGAACGAACATAAAGTGAAACAGAAGCCGCTGCTCCTAAAGGTGACCAAGAACAAGGTGAAGCAGATTTGTCTATAGTAACATCAGGGGTAAGCATACCTGTTAGTACACAAGGCCAGGCTAGATCAGACCTTGAAAAAGCACATGAGGCTCTGGCTGGACCAGACCTTGAGCCCATGCAAGAAGACCAGACTGGATCAGACTCTGGAAAAGTACATGTGTCTCTTGATGGACCAAACCCTGAGCACATGGATGATGAATTCCTCGCTACAACCTACCCAAAGGTTCATGAAAACCTGAAGCTCATAACAGACGATCGTGTCATCGAAGATAATCCAGAAAGTCATTCTGGTGCTATGTCTTCCATGTAAAATCTCAAAGACACTGATAACTTTTTGGATCAATTTCTTTATGACAAACCAATCGAAGATGATCAGGAGAAATCTAAAGTTGTAGATAAGTCTGATTCTACCATACCTGATCTAAGTCATCAGACCGTCACGTCAACTCCTCCAGTGATAGCTCCCGTCACTGATTTCTCATCTCCTAAACCTTCTTCACTGGTCACACCTCCACCAATCAACACGAAAGCTACAACAATCACCACATCTCTCCCAGAGATCACTCCACTCATTGCCCTTCAGTTAAGAGTGGCAAGATTGGAGGAAGAGATGTCTGAAGTAAAGAAGACTGATCACTCTGTTGATGTTTTGGCTTCAATTAAATTCCAAGTTCCTACGGTTGTTGATAAATATCTAGGAACAAAACTTAATGATGCTCTCCTTAGGATTCTTGAACGATACACTACAGATTTAATCAAGAAATACTCTGTGCTGCCGGGCCCAGAGTCTATCAAGAATCAAGAATCTGAAAAGAGTCAGAAAGAGATTTGTTGATACAAAAGTTGGACGATCCTTGATTAGATCCGGATTAGGGGTAATACGGATCTGTTAGGCTCCAGTTCCTGTACCAATTGAGTCTTGGTGTATGAGACCTGCGCACTAAGGAAGCAAAGCACCGTTAGGCTTACCGTGGGATTGTCTCCCACGATTATCCTTTGGCGTGAGAGTAAGTAATCGGTTTTAGGGTTTTAGTAGAAAGTTAGGGTTGTGAGAGCGTACCTTGGATGAGAGCCTAGGTGCCCCTTATATTCTCACCAAACCCTAATGGGCTTTGTCCCATTAATTAGGTGAATAACCAAGAGGCCCCACCGTTTATTTTAATAACTAGTGGGCCCCTCTCCTGATCATAACTCGTTCGTAACGGGTGTTATAAATACCTGCGCGCGTGTGCGCCGGTTGGACCTCATGGGCCTAAATCCTTGTCGTGATAGCCCATATGTTATGGGCTTCCCCGTAGGCAGTATCGTTTGGGCCTTGGAAGTCTGTATTGGTGTTGCTATGGCCCATTCGTCATCGGTCCGGGTGTAAATAGTATTCGTAGGTCGCGTGTGCAAGACCGAGGTTGGACAACGTCTCATGTCCCCACCAAGTCCTAGTATGCGCTTGGTAAGACCGCGGATGCTAGACTACGAATAGGTGTGGCAAAATTCCTAGATGCGTATCGAGGAAGAATCAAGAAATTGTCCCGCCCAAAACAATGAATCCAGTCAATTTGAATTGCAAGAAGCCTCTTCGTAATTCGTGAGAGGGTAGCTAGAACACAGCTCATAGGTTGCACCCCTACCACACGATTAGGACAAGTGGGGGACACGTGTTCCTCATCGGATCGTCGTGTCAGTAACAACTTGCCCTATATAAAGGATCGCCGTTATTTTACTGTTATTGCCACAGTAAAAAAAAAACTCTTCCCCCACCATTGATAAAGCTTCCATTAATCATCAAAGAGCAGATACAGGTAATAAGCGCGTGCGTACCCAAACCCTTGCGTCACAAATCATGGTGTTGCAACTTACTGATTTTACATCGGAAATAACAGATGAGGAACTTCGTGAGTTCACATCTGAGTATTACATCCCGTCCGCACTGCACCCGGTAGTGCCGGCTGCGGATGCGAGTATAGCGGATTTCCCCGTGGGGAAGGTGGGGGTATACACACGGTTCTTTGAGTTTGCCAATCAACGTGTGCCCCTTTCTTTATTTATGTGCAACATCTTGAACCACTATCGTCTTCATATTTCCCAATTGCACTGCATAGGTGCGGCAAAGATATCCAATTTCGAGGTTAATTGCCGCCTCTTGGCAATTAATCCCACAGTTCATTTGTTCCGCGCCTTTACCATCCAGTTGGTACAAACGGGGTGGGTATTCATTTATTCCAAGCGCAGCCGGGCGTCTTGCAGTGCCTACACCGAAAAATTTGGATGCGCTGAGGCGTTGGAGGAGAGTTCTTCTGGGTAAGATATATGTTGGTTGTTGGTTCCTTGGAACTTCGCCTTCTATACGCAGGGGTTATTGCCGAGGGATGAGCGCCCACCCCCCGGGTCGTATAGTATTGAGGATGCGGAACTTATAAATGAGAACCGTATTCCTATCAACGCATACTCGGAGGCCTTTCTATGCCACATGGGCATTAGCCGTAATTATTTCCAAAGGCCCGAGGAAGTGCCAACGTTTATAGGCGAAGACGGTCGGGGTGGGTGCTTGTCCTTCCTTCTCCCTCATTTAGTAGTGTAAGCGCTCTTCCTTAATTAAGCTTATGTAACCATTTGTTTTGTGTTTTCTCTTTGTGTGACGCAGAGATGGATTTGTTTAGCGTGGTACATTTGAGTAAGCCCAAGCAGGTGACCGAGGGGGTGCGCCCTTTAAGAGATGGTGAGGAGCCGCTGTTGGAAAGTACCGCCGGGCGCACAATGGAACTCGTGCTGGAGCAACCGGAAATTGAGAGTACTGATGTGTTAGCACCCACACCTCTGCGCAGTGTGCCAAGTGTAACTGTGGAGCCCCCCATGCCAGACGCAACAAGCATTGGCTCTTCAGAAGATGCTGATGTCGCAGAAGTGGATTCTGGGTTGAAGCGCAAGAGGGCTACCGGTGATGATGGCGCGGGCCCGTCAAAGAGGGTGCGCCATCTCAGTCTAGGGTTGAGTACATCGACTGAGGAGGAATCCTCGGGTGCGTCCCCCACGCTTGCTGCCAAAGAGGTGACCGAGACCCCTCCCCCCAAGTAAGTAATTTTGATTTTCCATTTCCGTCCAGTAATAGTATGGATGATACGTAATCACAATAACGGAATGTGTAATCCTCGTTATCGATTGATTGTTTGCAGTGTCGAGGCTACTAGTGATTCCTCTGCGCCGGTGACGCATGCTGCACAGTCCCCACCCCAGACTGGTCCCAAGGCCTTCGATGGTATGCCAGTGGATCAGCTTGTAGAGGAGTTTGATACGGTTACTGCGCAGCAAGCCGCGCTCGTGGCGCAGCTGAGAGCGAGGTTTTCAAATGAACGCAGTCAGAGTATACAAAAAGATGAGGAGATCCTGCTGCTAAAGGCACAGTTGGTAGATGCGCAGGCTGAGGCAGAGTAAAAATCTTCTTTCAACTACACCACATGTTTGCACAAGAGAACTCCGCACAAAAAAACAAACAGAAGGAGACTAGACAAAATCAAGGTAAATCGACACAACAAACAAAAACAAACACACAGAAAACAACGGAGAGTAAACAAAAAACAAAACACATTAAAAATCATCGCGTGTGTAAACAAACAAATGAAACAGGATGAAAAAAAATTTAGGACCATTTACAAATAGCGAATAAAAGTCATCAAAGCTAAAATAAAGAAATAGGTTATATGTATAGGGTGTTCGGAAACAAAAAAAACATAAAAAAATTACTTAGCAGACCTCCCCCCCCCCAATGTTATATGGCAATGGGGGGGGGGGGGAACTTCTTTCTCCCTTCCAACCACCTCCGCCCCCCCTATCCCCTCCCCTTTCCCCCTGATACAGAGCAGCAACCCCTTTGGGTGTTGGGTGTGGTTTGTCGTTTTGCTTGGGGGTGTGTTGGGGACCCGCTGCCGCGCGGAGCGCGAGCGGCGCTCGCGCCCATGCACGTGGGGCGGGGAAGGACGAGAGTTTAGATCTACGGACCCAACGGAACAAGAAAATGACTAATACAATATGGTGTCACTACTAAACACACAATGTGAGGCGATGAGATACAAAACAACGTATGTTTATATCTTGGTTTTTGAGAGGTATTGATCATCCGTTGTTGTCTTCTTATAATTGTACACATTTTGTTTTACTACTTATACCCTTCTCGATATCTTACAACAGATCTCTAATGTCCCACCTCTTTTTCTACATCACGGTTCACAAGCGAACTCAACCCTATAGTGCAACAATTTTCGAACCATCTCCCTTCGTTATGTCATCAAACCCACCTATTTCTCATCAAACAAAAAACAACTGTTAATCGAACACCAGGTCCACACCTTCAACATGGATTCCACAAAGTTTGTGAACAGCATACTGTAATCACCGCCTTTGTACTGTGGAAAGTTGTTTTGCGCATGTAACTTCCCGTATCATTATCTCTAGAATCAAACACCCTAAACTCCATACACTGGTTTCTTCTTATTCGACAACCATGTTTTTCTCTGTACTCGGGTGATTAAAGGCGATTATGACATCTCGTGCATGGGTCTTGGGCGGGTGGGGGGTTATGAGGAGACCAACCCGGGGGAAAATGTGCGATTAACACAACAAAAATAAAAAAAATCATATATAGAAAAAAAGAAGGGAACTATATAATACAAGATAATTTGACTGCGTAATGGGTGAACAACAAAATCTCCGCCTATAGTCAGCTGTAAGCACACTTGTGACCTCCTAACAGACATTGGGGGGGGGGTGCGGGGGCCCACGCCCCCACACCCCCCGCCCCAAATTCCTCTCTTGAGTCCCCCACACACGATCTCCCGCCTAACGTATCCCCACAACTTGCCCAAACACACAATTTACTCCCCCCGCCGTACTAACCGGTATCTGTCCGATTCCTCCCCTACAATCAAACTAGCCTCCCGGGAAGGAGTCATCCACCTCATCCCCAGGGGGTAGGTGCGATCGAGACTTGGAATATCTCTAACGTTATCAATCCCTCTATCACCTCCCAACCCCCACAAACACCTGTTCTGACCATTATAATGCAAAAATCTACGATACCTACCCCTTACAAACCAGCTGCCCTACCTCTCCCGCAATCTCAAAGCCCCAACGAAAACTGATGATTAAACAAAAAAAACCCAATCACGACCCCGCAACCGTGCCCACATTACATTACAAACGGTACTGCGCGACGCTGAGTCACCTAATAAGCAATGGCATGGGGGATGTAAGGGAGGGTAAATCAGAAAATCCAATCTACCAAAAGTCTATATCTCTCTCTAACCGTGTTAAGACAAGAACCACTAAGCATGATGTTTCTACATAATCCCGCGACAATAAGTTTATTATCTTCATCTTCCGCAACTAAAATTGCTATAAAGCGGGAACCAAATTTATGGCGGATTCAACTTTGCCTAACTTTTTCCTCAATTCTACTGAAAAACTCACACACTCTATTAACATATATTCGAATTGATTAAATCCTTCGCAACTAGCACTTTCCCGTTGAGTGAGAGTGGCTACACTAATAACTTGATCCAAACACCCCACCACCAAGGAGACAACAGCAGACATCCTTCAACAGGTACCCTAGGTATCAAATTTTTTCCGGCGCTCATCTCACTACAAAACAAGATAAATTTTAAAGACGTGTCTGGCTTTTTTTGCCGACTACTGTGAGCAGCAGGCTTTTTGACACACAACCTAGCTCCATTTGATCATTTCAGAAGAAGCTACCCTTTCCTATGCTAGACATGGTGTGAGCGCTTTGAAGAGCATCTTTTCTGAATATCGCCAAACTGTTGTAAGATGAATGACACAGCCATAGTGATTGCCAGCTAACGCTGCAGACACCCACCATGCTACCCACATGATGAGGTGGATTCGTGGTATGCTCGACTCACAGCTCTCCTAATGGAGGCCCACAAAAGTCAAAGCATAAAATAAGGCTGGGTGATAGCTCTTTGTTACCTATCAAACATTAACACCTAAACTGTCATATAATACATAGTACATTTATATAAGTAAAACTGTCATCTTTATCTTTTTTTTTTCTGAGACTCAAGAACAAGAAGAAAATATCAATATGCAAACTCATTTGGTTAATTTCCATAATAGAAACCCCAGCGGAAGATATTATTCTCTTAGGGGGTCTTTGTTATGAACCAAGTCAAGAATGTTGGTTGTGATTGCATAAATTAACATAACTCACCTGAAAATATGTTTTTGGGAAATTTCTGAAGCCGCTGAGGTATTGGACCATTTAATTTATTGTCTGTGTGCGAACATGAGGAAGAGAGCGCGCAGCTTCCAAGTTTATCCTTCACGAACACAGGAATCGCACCCTCAAAATCTTTGTTTGAGCGCGCTCGCGAGCGCAATATAATACGTGTAGCTCTAAGCTTTGCCTTAGTTAGTCGACGAGGGGATGTGACCGTGCAAGGAATCATTATTGAGCCTAATAAAGCTCTAAGCCTCCCTCATTCCATTCGAAAGCATCGCCGTTGGTATCCCTTAGAGCGCGCCGAGAGTAGCGGTCAAGAAAATACTTCTTAATCTCCGCAACCTTTTAAACTCAGGAAAATTCACCGGAGAGGGGGGGAAGCTAATATTTTGAAAGCTTATTGTTATCAAAGATGGTAAATTCATCAAGATTTTCGTATCAATATTACCACCAAGCTCTTTTCCCTCGAGTCTAATACCCCAAACGGTATCATTCATGCAAAGAACACCTTCCCAATTGGGTTCATTACCATTACAAGGGTCGGTCAATGGTTTCCAAGATGCTAGCTTTTCGCCGTTTGTTAAAGAACTCTTTAGCTCAAGAAGGGAGATGAGCGAGAGTGAGACGCGAGGATCCAAACTATTTACATTTTAAGGATTAAGATCATATATAATAAACATGGAGGAGGAGGTTGCAAGGGTGTTCGGGGGTGTCAAAACTCAAGGCCCCCCCCTTGAGCCACGTCATCACAATGACGGAGGCTGCCCACGACGGAGAAGCAAATGGAGAATCGCCCAACGATTTGCTCGTGTGGGATAGATCCGGTCCAGATTGATAAATCAGTGAAGATGGAAATGGGTTGTTTTGGGCATGAACAAAGGGGCAAAAGAGAGAAGATGGTAAGAACCATGGAGAGGTACAATTGGCTCAAACAATAATTTACATCAGATTTATACGGATTACCTTAATTTTTTCAAACATTAGTTTCTAAAACATCATGTTCCTATTGTATAATTTTTACTATCTTTTGTTATAATTGTGTACTTAACATACAGTCTACCTATTTATCATTTACATGTATGTATGTATGTAGAAAAGTATCAAATACCAAACGATAAAATTAACCGTATAACAAGGTTTTTCCCGTTCTAAAGAGTTATTATTGACGCCGTCATACTTTGTATGCTCAGAAATATCTTTTTTAGCGCTCTCAGGCTAAACGTAGTGGTGACCGCAGAGGACATCGTCATGTCAGCGCCAACTCAGCTTTCTCTCTCCTAGCCCACACAGTGACCAAACACCCGTAGTGGTGACCGCACAGGCGACCGAAAAAAAATAAAATTAAAAACATTACATTAATAATTAAACATTACAAACTAAAATACGGAAATTAAAATACATGGAAGAAAAGACGGAAAAAAAATTACGGAAGATAAAAATTTACAGTAAATTAGTTTGCATTTGGTCGATGGCCCCTAGAGCGCCGCCAAGAACATAGGCTTATACCCTTTGAATCGAACCACGTAAAAAAAGTGGCGATTTACATTAACATAAAGTGGAAACCCTGAATAAAGTATCATCGCCATCAAACTGAAAACAGTCATTGACACATTCTTTCCAAAAGCACTGAGCATATGTCTCGATTACCGGGCTTTTTTATAACAATCTACACATCTATACACTCTCAATGCTCTACCTAAACACCACAATTTTATGACTATTCATCATGTTGACACAAAATTATCATTAGAAATTGTCGAGCTTGCCAAGAAAAAAAAACCTACCTTTATCTCTAAAATCAACGATTTAACACTTTTACCCTTCCTTTCCATTTCTCAAATCTCGGCCCTATTGAATGCATCGTTCTGAGACGTCTAGAAAAGAACAAAACCACCTCCTTCATGGCTAAATAACTGCGAAACAGGATAACCAAGTGTGACTATGCAAGACAAACTGCCAACCTAAAAGTTAGTATTTTTTAGCTTTTAGAAAGACATTTTTTTTTCCACCAACCGAAGCGCTGCAAGCTTGATTTAGAACACTGTTCCCGCCAAAATCTCCATCTAAACTCATCTGCTGAACTTCTTGAGGTGACAAGATTTTAATGCAACGAACACAACTCACAAATTCCCTGTAAATTAATGAGAGAAATATTAAGAACGGGTACTCAAAGCTGTTTTTTAGTTTCGATTTATGTGTAGGTTTGGTGTGTGCGTGTGATTTAAAAAATATAGACGTTACTCCCAAGGTCATCTCCCAACTAGAGAACATCATGGCTCATGATCCATAGACAAGTTTTTCCACCAACTCTTTGCCGATCCTCTATAGTCCAATAGAGCCCTCAAACCAAACCGTCGATACCGAGATCTTGTATGAGCTCCTCATAATCTGAATAGCTACAATAGTATATCGATCTCCCTACTGCTCCTCGTTTGTAGACCTACACATATAATATCAAAAAGTCAACTTCCACATATTACAAAATGGGCAACTCCCAAATTTTCATGATTTTAAGATGATATAAGATCTGACCTTGGTATATGTCCGCATTCGCTGAAACTGTTGTGGAGGTGGAGCCCACACGCCACTGTTTAACAAGTTACTTGTCATCTAAAGGTGGAGTCCAATGGGGTTTTGAACGCTATATCCGGACTCCAAATACAGAGATACCATTGACAGATGAGGAGTTCCGGCTGAATCATACCATCTGTGCTGGATAATTTTAAAATCATATTGGTCCCCACCATTCACTTTGCGTCAAAGGGTCAAGAATCATTGACGGCATTTCCAATGATTGTCCCAATGTTTACCCCGTATTAGAATATCTGTATCTCTGGATCATCATCTTCAACTTCCTCCTCTTGAATTGTGGTTACTTAGTGTCACGTTTGTGAAATTGGAAGTAGCAACTGATTATGCGTTTGATGGTGCCATTATGAAGATCATTAAAACCGAAGATGGCTGAAGATGAACTGTCCAAGGAATCCCTCTGGGGTCATTAATGTTGTTCAGATACGTATTTTGCGCCAAAAGCCTTGGTTTTGACCTTTTTGAAGACTTGACGGACGGCAAATATTTTTGTTTGCTCGCTTCTAGAGAAGTTGACGTTTGCTGATACAGTTTCTACGCCAGTATTCATTATCATCGATTCACCACCCACAGTTGTACTCATGTAGGATCTACTATTAATCATTGATGAACATAGTTTTGAACAATTATTTGTCGAAGGTGAAGTTGAAACACGATGGGATTAACATCTGTGACGCCATATGGACCATTTAATGACATCATGATTGGTTTGGTTTGAAGTTTTGTTGCTGCGAAAGATTGAAGAAAACCGATAGATTCGATTGGTTATTGTTTCTTAACATTTGTTTGTGACAATGGTGGTGACGCTGTTTGAGACGTGCTGTCCATTGCATTGACTTGTTGACAAAGACCTGGTGAGGCCTTTTTGACTATTGACCAATCATCTATTAATTGGCTATCTGCTCTTGTGGTTGTTTTGTGGTACAATTGATGAGCCTATGGGAGTAATTGTTTCTGCTTGCTGAAGCTTTCTGCAGAAACTGAAGAGGATTTGACTATCGGGCATTTTTGTAATTGTTTGACTATTTTTGATACCGACAAACTTGGGTGGTAACAAGTTATTCTGTTGGAGGTTGGACTTTGACTTTGACTCGCTGCCATCGAATGGGTGCTGCTTTGAAGGTTCCCCCCCCCCCCCCCCCCTGTTAAGATTTTGATTCTGCATCAATGACTGCTGTCTGTGTTTAGATTCTGAGATTAAACTGGGACTGAATTTTGTTTTGCGGCATAGATTGACGAGCAAAATTTTATTTCTCATCAGTTTTTGTTGACTTGTATTCATCAACTGTTTGTGAGGCTGCATCAATGAGCTAACGGGCTCATGCGCCAGTTTGTGGTAGCTTTTGTAATTGGACCAAGCGTGCATTGTTGATCTCTAGACTATTTAACTGCATGAAGTTCTGCTATTAAGCATGTTGTTGAGCTTCCATAGTTTTTGCAAAACGGACCAGATAAACGGAGTTTCATGTAATTGGTTGGATCGAGTTAGCAATTGAAGAGCTTGTGTCTGCATCTTCATCCACTGAACTAAGCTTAAACCGGGATCTTACTGACATATCTCACCGAGCCAAGGCAAGGTTTCTCTGGGAATAATTGTCTAAGTCAGCCGATGTCATCAGCGTAGATATTAAAAGCTCAAACCAATCTTACATAAAGTCAAAAAGTTTCTTCAAATATTAATCATATGGCTTCATTCTTTTTACCTTTTTTTATCACTAATAATCATTTGTTGATACTTTTGCAGGTCAAAGAACGAAAATGACTGGACAACAAAAGAATATAAGCCACAAGGTATAGTGACTTTTTATGTAACTTTTATAATTGCATGATGGGGGCCAACACCCAACTATGCCAAAAAGTTTGCATAAAATGTAAGAATATCATGAGGGTTTCTAGTCAAATTAATAAATCTGTAACTTCTGTATAAAAATATAATTTTTCAGTTTTAGATCAGAGTAAAGAAATCTTTAAACATGGTCAATTTTACCGTGTCATTCCTGTTGCCGTTGGTACGCTTTGGTCGTAAAAAGTAGGTGTAAGGACAGATGGAAATAAGGAGCTGTAACTAGGTATTCAATCTCCAAAACTTGAAACACGGGTACGCCTTTCTCCATCCGAGTAAATACTCATCCCCAAAAACCCGACTAAGAATCAAGATTATGGTATGTAATAAAGCATTGTGTGAAGTATTGGCATAAAAAAGAATAGCATGCATATCGAACTAGAGTTGGTAATTTCAGTTTTCAACCCATTGCCTATCATTGGTCGACTTTGTTTCAGGTTTAACATAAACTGTTCACATCAAAAGACACAACTAAAAAGAAACGGGCTAAATGGTTTTTAAAGTCCGCCCCAAGAACATTAATTTAGATAATAAGCATAGATTGCAATACAATTATTAATGTTTTTGTAATCATAATCAAGGCGTTATTTACTTTGAAATATTTTTAAAATGGAGATAGAAGTAATTGCGGGTCAACCCAAATCGGCCTATTTTAACCCGACCATCTTGGCAGGGACTAGAGAGAAAACACAGTCAAGAATAAATAGCCCTGGAAAGTTTCGCCATTGGGAATTTTTTTTCCATCTGACGGAAACAAGAACGCTGATGCCTGTGATAGTAACCCAAATACTGCAAGTTTACACACGTAAAGGTTTTAAGGTTCTGTCATTTTTTAATGAGAAAAAGAAATGTACTAGTAACTGATTTTGAAAATGGAATGATTTTGTTGCATCATGTGGCTCTATTATTGTTTTAGTTATACCAAGCGATATTTGACTACTGCACACAGCTTTGTAGTATTTGGCTAATGGAATAACAAATTCAGACGGACTAGCCTGTTTCAAGAAATCAATTATCGTTTAGAATATTGAGATTAACTTTAACTCATTTTATTTATGAATATGCTTGCTTTTCATTAGAGACCTTTTTAGCTAAGTAGTCAATTACCTTGGATTATAAAACACAGTGAATGGGCTGTTGTTTGCAGTTGCATGAGCAGCAACCAAGATTCCAATATGCATGCCA